>JAQIXT010000154.1:0-60829 GCA_034700445.1 Stenotaenia linearis
TTATTAAATAGCTCGTTACATTATCGAAGAAGAGCCCTGCAATCAGCTTTCTTTTAGTTTAATGCATTAAACGATTAAAAATCGATTTATTGCTTATAAATCTCTTAAAAATCTGTAAAAATTTCAAGAAATTTTGAAAACTCTCAACAAAATCTCATAAAATTATTCATTAGCTTCTCAACTCGACAAGTTGGCTTTCCTACAGTTATTAATTAATTAGTGAGCAATCTATCTACTATACTTTTAATAATAGAACTTACGAGAAAGGGATACCAAACGATTAGTGCTGGAAAATCATCTTGCTGCGATCTCAACAGCAGCCTACATCTTAAATAAACTGGCAATCATTGATAAATGTGGGAAATTTTTTTTTTTAAAGCAACAAATATCTGTTTGAAATCGTTAAATTAATTTTTAATCATTTGTCATTTGCGCAATAAACTAAAAGCAAAGTGAAAGCTTTTAATGTCGAATTTGTCAAAATATATATCAAGTTATTTAATAATATAGAATTATACGCTATAAAGCATTTCACAAATAGAAAGGATGATTGCAGGAATGAAAATTTAATGACATGCAAGCGTTTTAGCCAATTTTATATTATTTCGCATCATTATATCGATTGATTAATGCGCAATTTAAACAACGATATTCTCGCATTCTCAAGTTACATTTCAACAAAAAAATAGAGCGGTAACTAGGTTTTTTCAGCCGTGGAGCGAAAAAAAAAATTTTTCTGGAGAACCATCCATATGTGACATCACCTTTTGGGTTAATTTTTTGGTTTTCAAATCTTTTTTTAAAGGTCTTTTTTGGTTTCTAAAGTCATTTTTAGGCCTTTTGTGGCTTTACATGAAGCCTTTTAAAGAAAAAAGGGCTATTCTGACAACTGATATATGGTAACTACATACCACATATCATATATGTAATTACCGCTCTAATCAAAAAAATGCAATCATCCAGCGGTTATTGAACCAAAAGAATCGAAAAACTCGAAGTCAATGTTCCAGAATTGATCCCCAATTTCCGATCGACCTTCAAAAAAAGATTTGAAAAGTATTTATTAAGCTAATTTGGGCAGTTATATCCATTACCTCCCTGACCCTTTGCTTGAGCATTAACGAAGATCTAGAGAGATATTTTCCAGTAATTATCACCGACGAAAGCAGCGAATTTGACGAGAAATTGATAGCGGAAAAAGGCTTATCAGAACGCAACGAATGTCCCATCTATTCATTAACGAAACAAATATCAACAAAGTATTGAACACAAGAAAGTAAGTAATACTTAATTTTGCTGTCAAATTCGACGTTGAAATAGTTAACGAATTGACAAAGTGGTTTCGTCGTCACACTTCACCCAAACAGACAATAGTATTTCAAATTACTATTGAAATTGAACGTGAAAGACTTAAAATAATAAATATGTACTTACGTGTTATAACTTAAAAGAAAACGAATATCAGTATTATTATCAGTATTATTTGCGCGTCACAAGAATCCTTTTTTTTTAGCAATATTAAAACAAAAAGAATATTCAATGTTTGAAACATTTTGAAACATTTTTTCTATCGAGATAGTCACACAAACAAAGTTTGCTTGTGTGAATTTATTATGAGAAAATGTGAGTAGTTTTAAATTATTTTATAATAAAAAATAAATTGAAAAATAAATTGTTATCAGTGCTTTAAAGCCAACTGTACATAAGGATTAGCATTCATTTTATAGGAAAATTTTGCAGAAAAATATTTTTACCAAAAATATTTCGGTGATTTTAAATGTTATCGGGGAAAAAAAAGTCTGCAACACTTGCCACACGAAATTGACATTTTATTGCGAGGAAAATAGGAGAATCTAATAGTATCACGAATAGATAGTATACAGTATTACAATGATAAACTTGATAAAATGTTAAATGTTAAAATACTTGTAAATAATTGCAATAAAAATTTAAAATTAAGGTTAATATTAAAGGAGTTTAACTTATTTTACAATAAGAGATAAGAAAAATGATATAAAATTTTAAAAAAAAGAAGTTTATCAGTGTTTAAAAGTTAATTATTAAACAAATTCTATTTAATCGGTTTTACCAACGAGTAAACGGACAAACCGAGAAAAAATGCTCAACTGCATTACCCACGACGCAAACCAATTTGGGAAACGGCAATGCTTTCTCTCTGCAAAAAATTCATGAAAATTGATTTCGAATTCGTATTTCTTAAACACTAACTAGTACCGTAGTCCAGTCACATTCACATAAACCGCATGCAGCGCAACGATGTAAGTTTCTTCACACATTTAACACAGTTACAGTCGCGCGGCGTTGGTATTGGCCGATACTCTCGTGTAACCGTTTATTTACCACACAGTGATATAGTCGACGGTTTCGTGAACGGGAGTCTAAAATGAGAATGAAAATAATATTTGTGGATTAAAATGTATTTTAGATTATTCAGTTTTTCTTCGAGGCAGTTGTCTTGGAATTCCAAAAATTTCTGTCGAGAAACGCACGGATTAGCCGGTGTTTATTTTAATTCTATATTATTACACAACTTGTCAGACATTAAGAAGAGCTCTGCAATCATCATACTTTTAGTTTAATGCATTAGATGATTAAAAATCGATTTATTCGCTAACAATCTCTTAAAATTTCTTGTAATCTTGGAAAATCTCACGAAATTATGAAAATTTGCTTCTCAACTAGATAAGTTGGCTTTTCTACAATAACGAGCGAGCAATCTATGTACTACGTGTAATAATAAAACACAAGACGAAGCAACAAAAAACGATTATTGGAAGAACCATCGTGCTACTTCTTGAATAAAGTTTTAATCATTTTGCGCAATAAACTAAAAGCAAAGTGAAAGCTTTTAACGTCAAATTCGTCCAAATGTACATCAAATTGTTTAATAATATAGAATTATACGATGAAAAGCATTTCACAAATAGAAAGGATGATTGCAGGGAGAAAAATTTAATGACATAAAAAATTCCTTCGCTCCAGCATCGTTTAAACATCGACATTCACACCCACGAGTAACATTTCGACCAAACAAATGTTGTCAACAACGTACCAGATGAATCGGCGATTACGACTCCGCCGAATCAAAAGAATCGCCGAAGAATACAAAGAGCTCGAACGCAACGTTCCCGAATTGATCCCCAACCTCGGATCGATCTTCAAAAAAGGTTTGAAAAGTATTTACTCGTTAATTTGGGCCGTCATAGCCATTACCTCCCTGACTCTTTGCGCTTACCAAACCGTCGACCGAATGAAATACTTTGCCGATTCGCCGATCAAAGTGCACGCGAGCATCAACGAAGAATTACAGGGAGATTTTCCAGGAATTCTAATCTTTGAGGCCGAGACCGACAAAAGCACCGACTTAGACGATAAATTGAAAGCGGAAAAAGGCTTATCAGACAACCACAGTAAAATACTACAATTTGTATGACAAAACAATAAGACAACAAAAATTCACATTTTGCAGAATGCAAAGAATATCCCAATTATATCATCGATAACGAAACGAATATCAATGAAGTGTGGAACGCCAGATCGATAAAAGAAAGTTACGAAGTCTATTTGGAAATGGTAACAACAGAAAGTCACGTTTTTTGAGTTTTTTTTTGTTGTAATTATAAATATTTCTTTAGAATAAAAAAAAATTCAACAACAAAATATCGGTGGAAGACAAACCTACGCTCATATCGATTCAAACTTTCATTAAAAATGGTAAGAAAAGCCGTTTAAGCGATACACGTTTTCAAGTTTCCTTCCAATTAGTCGAACCGATACCGCTCAACGCTCAGACCAAACTCAAAGTACGATACATCGAGGAGAAAGAAGAGACTGGTTACGACGAAGATGTATTTATGGTATATTAAAACTATTAGAAAAATCAGATTTTAAAATTAAATTCATTGTAATTGTAAATAAATAACATCAATTTTTATAAATATTTGGAAATCTGATTTTTCTTGGAGTGTAATTCATCTAATATGTATTTACCAGTTGCTGTTGTCGGCTAAAGACATAGAAAGTGTATTTCTCGACCTTCCGTTAATGTTTTTCGTCAACAAATTCGCTCATTGCGAACTGATTTTCACATTCAAAAGAGTTACGCGTGTAATTTAGCTATAGTGAACGTTCGAATAACGATTTTTCTCTTTTAGTATTCATTTTTAAACAGAAAACACAGTCCGTGCACCGATAACAAGAAACTGGAAAAATGCCGTCACGAGTGTTACGTCGATCTCATCGCGAAAAAAGTTCGGCCCAATTGCCAGTAATACGTAAAGAAATTTAAATTTATTCAAGTTTTGAAATGACTTTTCTTTCAGATTACCTTTTCTCCCAAAAACGAACGCCCCCGATTGCCTCTCGACGAACACGACTTGCAAATTCATGCGGGAAATTGGCCAAATCGTTGCAAAAATGAACCCGGAATACACTTGCAATTGCGCTCGAGAATGTCTAAAGTCCACGTTTACCATCAACATTTTTCCTTTCAACAATCCCGGAGACAAAACCTTTGTCGTTTCGGCATTCAGCAACATAATCGTGACTTTGTCCGAATACTTTTGTTACGACATCATCGCTCTCTTCTGCGACATCGGGGGATATCTCGGATTGTACACGGGAATTTCTTGTTTGACTTTAGCCGAATTTCTTATTTGCGCCTTTAGAAAACGCTACAGGAAATTTGCTTACGATCGTAAGAGGAAGTCGATATTCGAACACAAAGTGCTCTACCGAATCCGAAAATTGATGAAACGCCAAGACAGGGTGGACAATTTGAACATATCCAAAATGAAATGCGTACAATTGCGTTTGTCGACGATCGTCAAAGCCATCGTTTGGATGACTTGTACTTGCTTCTGCATCTACCAACTGAGTAAACGCATCGGGTTTTACCTCGACTATCCGGTGTACATCACGATCCAAGTGATCGAAGATCACAAAGTTCAAATTCCAACGATCGTTATGTGCGGCGAACACGACGACGTTTTAAGAGAAAAACAAAGAGTCGTCAACAATCGAACCGAAGGTTTATCTTGTCCCGACAACACAACGATCTCCGATTTACTCGACCCGCCTTCTGTTTACGCCCACAATGCAACGATGCTTTGGAAAAAGATGAATAACGAAGCAACTTTTTTCAGAATAGTAAGTGAAAGTTGAAACACGACAAACTTTCGATTAAAGCGCAGTTAATGAATAAACGTATAAAAAGCAATAGAAAAATCCTTAATTAACAGATTACATTTTTCTCAGGAGGACGAGTTGGGTCACTCGGGAAGCTACTTGACCAACTATTACGGGATTAAAACACCGATACAAACAGTATTTGGAGAGTGCACTAAAATATATTCGGGTATTAAATTTAAAAAGTCGTTAAAATTAAACTATAAATGATTATTATTGTCAGAGGAGATAGAATATCGACCCATTGCCACTTACCTGACGATACTCGTAAAGAAAGACGTTCAACAGGATTCCAAACCTTACGGCTGTGATCCACACATTAAAGTATAGTATAATTGAAGCATCGCATCTAAAAACAATGCTTCAATTTGTGACTTACAGGTTTTCTTAACGAGGACTCCCGATAGAATCGATTTTACAACTTTCAAAATTAATCCTCTGACCACGTGGATAATGAACGTCGTCACCAGACAAACCGTAACGTCCATTCCAACGACTTTGCCACTAACTAAACATCGGTTAACTAAACAACGATTTTTCCTAACAGATATCGAGATTAAACACCAGAACCAATCCCTGCATACCGATCGAAGAATTCGTCGTATGCGAAGAAAAATGTTTAGAAAGTCGTTTACGTCGAAAAAACATTAAGTGTCGGTAAATAAAAACACTTACATTACTTATAAAATTTGTGTTTAAACGTTTTCTTTTCAGATTACCGTTTCTCAACGCCTCTCTGCCACTTTGCGACGATTCGCGTTCGGCCAAACATTTGATCGAATCCTACACTTTGGTTCACGCAAATACTCACGCACGACGTGACTGTAATTGTCTACCTGCTTGCAATTATAATTTTCACACGATAAATACCATCTTTGGCGAACCGTTTAAAGTGACGATAGATATGGGTTACTTCGCGATCCGGTACGAATTGGGGAGCAATCTTAGAGAGGTATTTCAAGAAGAACTCGTCACGCCACTCAACAAACTCGCTTGCGATGTCGGATCTATCGTAGGGTTCTTCTTAGGCATCTCGTTTTTCACTTTGTTGCAACAAATATCAAAAGTTTCTTTCTTGATCGACAGTTACGCGAGACTGATAAACCCTAAATAACTTTAAAATATTCCTAATTCACAACTAAACGTTATCTTATTTCTATTTCGATCTTTACAAGTGGACTTCTCTAACAGCTCGGTCACGTTTACTCTTAAACTGAAATAAAAGAAATTCCCTTGAACTTTGTTGTCTGCAACAATAATTCCTTAGAAATTAATGTTAATAAAATGAAATAATATCTGCATTTTCACACTTAATGATAAAATTTATCTCAATTCTCAGTTTGTATTTACTTACATACGATTTCCAACTTTTGTCCTATCAAATTGACACAAAGAGCAATTCCCTGTACATTCTGTTTCTCTACCGGCAAAATTCACTGTCACTGCCATTTCTTTACATTTTTACATTTTTACACTTTTCACTGCTGCACAGTTTACGACATGCAGATTGTGAATAAGAAATAAACACTAATATATCATATTCACATACATCTTGCTATTTTTGTTGGGATTAAACGAGTATTTAATAAGTGTAATTTCAGAATCATGTGTATTATTGAGTTGTTTTTGGGTGCGCTCTAACGAGATAAGTTCTCTCACCAGAGCGAGAGTATGTTACCAATATGGCGATGTAAAAACACGTGGAATAAAATTCATCGATCGTTTTCATTAAGTAAATACCGGTGGATTATTGAAATCAACCTCCACAATTTTCATTGAATTCTTGAATCAATTTGAACAAAAATTAGGGTCAAAATTGCTGCGTTACAGCAATTTTACTTGAAAAGAAATTACAGCAATTGTAAGAGGATCTAAAATGCAGTGAAACAAAATTTGCTTACCGTACTCCAAAAAAGAATACGTAATTATACCACCTATTAATTTACAGTTAGTAAACAAGTGAGGAATAAAATATAAACGTGACAAGTTAAATGATTTTACAATGTTATTAAAGCCAATTATTAAACAACTTCCACATAATCGGTAATTGTTTTACCAACGTGAAAACGGACAAACCGAGGAAAAAGCCGACCGCACTGCCGACGTCGCAAACCAATTTGAGAAACGGCAACGCTTTCTCTTCGCGAAAGATTTCACGAAGGTTGCTTTCGAACTCGAATTTCTTGAGCACAAGCTTATGCCGCTCTGTAATTTCGATAAAAACCGTATGCAATGCAAAGTTCGGAACGAAATAGGTTTCTTCGCACATTTTAACGCAATTGCAGTCGCGAGTTGCGTTGGCGTTGGCCAACACTCTCGTGTAGCCGTTGATAACGGCTTTAGCCGACTTCGAGTCTCGACACAGAGGGAGGTCCGAAGGTTTCAAGAATGGGAGTCTACAATAACGTTGAAAATAAAATTTATAGATTAAAATTTATTTAATTCTTATACCTGCATTTGAATTTCAAATTGTTCAATTTTTCGTCGAGGCAATCGTCTTCGCACTTGAAAAACTTCTCTCGAGAAACGCACGGATTTGTCGGCGTATTTAATCGTAAAATCTAAAGAAATTTCTTCATCGTAATGTTTGTAATTGATTGGAAAGTGCTTTACCGTGTTTTGTAATAAAGTCATGTAGAACACGGTTTGATGCGGATGGTCGATCATGGACCGTAAATCGATTCTGTCTTCGGATCTCATGAAGAAAAACTGAAATAAAAACTCGAACGAAATTAGCCGAAAGAGTGACAATGGGATCAATTACCTTCGAGCTTGGTAAACAAGATTTCCTGTCAGATGCGAATATTTCAAACACCAAGGCGAGCCCGGGATTGTACTCAATCACATCTGTGTATCGGTAATAATTTTTTTTTATTGAAATCTTTGAAAGTTAATATTTACTTTGAGTAAATTTGGTACATCCTCCAAGAATGGTCTTAAATGAACTCATGTCAGCATATTTTAAATTATAAATTGCACTCTTAACGTTCAAATCAGCCTTGTACAGAACAAATAACTTTACAATTAAATCTGATTTAACGAGAATTTACTTACAAAAGTCGGAAAAAAATTTACTTTTTCTTCCCACAGAAGTTCGGGGTCGTTCGCATACTTCGACGGTGGATCGAGCAGGTTTTCGATCGGAAAATCTTCGACACATTCAGTAAGATTCTTGAGTTTTATCATTCTGTCCTTCTCATTCAAGACTGCATCTGGAACCGGACAGTCGACGTAGTTCGGAAGTTGCACAAACTTCTCTTCGCGAACCTCGATCGTGACGTAAACCGGGTACTCGAAAAAGGCTATCGTACGGTTTACGACTTGGTAGAAACACAGGAGAAAACAAGCGATCAGAAGCAAGGCTTTCAATGTTTTCAGGAAATACGAACAAGCGGTCGGTTTCGATGGTTGTTGCGAGACAAACGTTTCTTTGTACGGCGCTAGCTTCTCGAGTCTTCGAAGAACCTTTTTCCGGAAAACACCGGGTTTCTTGTACAGTTTCTTTTTGCCGATTTCCTTCTGAACACCGAGACCGATGGCGAAACACAAGTCCACGCAAGCGAGGCCGGTGTACAGTCCGAGATATCCTCCGATATCGCAAAACAGAGAAATGAGGTCGTAAGAGAAGTATTCCGTCAAAATAACGAGAGAGTTGCTGTTTGGTGCAACGGATAACACTTTATCGTTGTAAATGAGCGTGTGATAGTACGGAGACACGACGGTTTCACTGCACGATCTCGCACAATTGCATTTGTAACGAGGATTCGTTTTCTGACGCAGCTCGGCCATTCGTTCGAGACTCTGACAAGTTTCGTTGGTGGCATTGCAGTCATTGAGGAAAGTCTTTGGTAAGAACGGGAGTCTGAAGTAAAAAATTTAGTTTTGTAATTAAAGATAAAAATAAGAGATCTTACTGGCATTGCACGTTTATGTTTTGCGAAATGACGTCAAAGAAACAATCGAGATGACAATCTTGTTTCTTCCTTTCCTCTACGCACGCTTCCTCTCTCCGGTTTAAGAATTCGTACTAAATTTTTAATCGGTAAAAATAATTACGAAAAGTATTGCTCTTATCTCTCACCTTCTTTATCGAGTATGAGATCTCGACGTGTTTCGCTTTATCGACCAAGATCGAATTCGCAAAATCGGCGAATCGAACTATTTTGTTCTTTTCCGCGGCAAATATCTTTGAAAATGATTCGTATTATACCTAGAAATTACTTTTGAAATCAACTACCAATACCATACACCCGTTGAACGATCCAGCCATCATGTTTTCCACTTGAAATTGTATCGTCGCTTTAGCCATCGTGTCTATTGGAACTGGTTTCTCTGCAATGCGATTCAATGTATTGAGAGAGAATCTTATCGATCGTCATTTATATAACTTATATACCGTTCGTGATTTTCGTTAAAAGCGATGACTGCATATAATATTTCTCCCTTTTTAAGGTCACGTTGGTTTTTTTCCTTCCCTAGAAATTATTTCTGTTTAATCGATTCGTAAAATCAAAAGTGAAAATATACCCGAGTGAACGTGACACTCTTGATCATCGATTCGGCATTCTTCAAATCCCAAATATGCTTCATCGACGTTACATTGTCCATGTAAAACTCCGGCATGAGTCTGCATTCTTTAGAAAAAATTTTGAAAAAATCATCAAGTTTAAATAAGTAACTATTAAACTTACTGTCTTGTTCATTGAATTTATTTGAGACCATTGTTTCGTAATCAAATTTGGCACTCTGGTCGGTTTGCAACGGGACGATAAATATGCCGACAAAATCACCTACTTCTGCCTGATCGATGGAGGTTTGTACCTTATAAGGTGATTTATAGTAGTAAATCATTCTGTCGATTATTTGATAGGCGCATATCACTAGAGTTACGAGCGATATCGAGAACCACACGGCCGAATAAAAGGTTCGAAACACCTTTTTGTAGTTTTCTCTGAACTGAGGAATCAATTCCGGTAAATCGGTGTCCATCTTCAAGTATTCTCGCGTGAGTTTCCTCACTTCTTTAACTTTGATTTCTCGGGCTGCCATCTCGAAATGGAGATTGAGAATTGTCGAGTGATTTTTCCATTTATTGCGTGCATTATTTTACATTTCATCGATCAATATTTAAATTACATTAAAAGCATCGCGTGAAGTATATAAACTGTGATTTCAAACTTGATTATATGGTTCGGTAAGAATTTAAGAGTTGCGTGTGAAAACAAAGTTTTATTACACAAATTGAAAACATTACTCAATCAGCTAATTCACTCGAACGAACTAGTAAATACCAACAGCAAACTTTGTTTTCACACGCAACTCTTAAATTCTTACCGAACCATATAATCAAGTTCGAAATCACAGTTTGTAACTTCACGCGATGCTTTTAAGTTTAACTCGATTTAATTATTCACAACATAAAGTAACACACGCGACGGATTGAAAAATCAGCGCACAGTTCCCAAACTGTTCTCCAACAAACAACTTCGATGGGGTTTCGACAAACCCGAGCGAGAGAATTGCGAAAACTCACGCAAGAATATTTGAAAATGGACACCGACTTACCGGAATT
Source organism: Stenotaenia linearis (assembly GCA_034700445.1). NCBI lineage: Eukaryota > Metazoa > Arthropoda > Chilopoda > Geophilomorpha > Geophilidae > Stenotaenia > Stenotaenia linearis. The sequence goes on from JAQIXT010000154.1 coordinate 10,781, forward strand.
GGTTCCGCAGTTTCGAGAAAACTTCAAAAACGTGTTTCGAACCTTTTATTCGGCCGTTTGGTTTCTCGTATCCCTCGTAACTCTGCTTATCTGCGCCTATCAAATAATCGACCGAATGATTTACTTCTACAATTCGCCTTACAAAGTACAGACGAAAATCGATACGGCAGAAGTGGGCGACTTTATCGGCATATTTATCGTCCCGATACAAACCGATCGGAGTGCCGACTTCGACAAGAAAACAATGCGTGCAAATAAGTTGACCGCAGAATTCAGTAAGTTTCTCATCGGTTCGTTGAGATGGAATTTTATCAATTTTTTTTTTGCTCAGTGTGTAACGTCATGCCGGAGTTTGTCATGGACGATAAGACGCCGATGTCGAAAATATGGAAATTAAAAGATGCAGAATCGATGATAAAAAGCATCATTTTCTCTAGGGTAAAGTTTTGCTATACGATTTCAAAATAAATGGATCAAAAATTACTTCTTAGGGGGTCAATAAGTCTAAAACTGCGTTTAAACTGGAAGGACGTTACATGCAGACGTCGCTTCTAACAAAAATCACAAACAGTACGTTTCTTATTATTTCGTTTTATAAGAATAATTATGACGCAAAAAAATCACTTGCAGACAAACCGGTTCCCACAGACACGATGGCAAAAGTTTCGATACTGTTCGATGTCGAACACATGGACGCCGGCTCGTTCAAAGGATTTATGGTAATAGTTTACACAAAATTTTTTAATCTCGACATCAACTTTTTCTAAAGATCTTCGGTGCCGAGAAAAACAAAGAGTACAACTTTCAGAGTTTTGCAAATTCCATCCTGACCGACAAAGCGAAGCACGTCGAGATTTCCTTCTCGACAAAGAAAGTAAGACGGCAGTACGAAAATCAGAAAAATAATAACTTAAAACAATAATTTAGTACGAATTCTTGAACCGAAGAGGAGAAGTGTGCGTCGAAGAAGAAAAGAGACAAAAGTGTGATCTCGACTGTTACTTGGACGTCATTTCTAAAAACCTGCAAATCGATTGCCAGTAATTCGTTCTTCCTTTCTCATCTTAATAACAAATTAACATTTTTATCGTCTCGACAGACTCCCGTTTTTACCACCGACCGCCAGCGAGGAATGCATCGCGTCGAACAAAACGTGTCAAGATCTCGAACAAATCGCCGAGCTGCGACAGAAAACGAATCCTCGCTACAAATGCGACTGCGCGAGGACGTGTACCGACACGATCGTGTCTCCCTTCTATCACACGCTCAATTACGACGACAAGTTGCTTTCCGTTGCACCAAACAGCAACTCTCTCGTTACTTTGTCGGAATACTTCTCTTACGACATCATTTCTCTGTTTTGCGATATCGGAGGATATCTCGGACTGTACACCGGCCTCGCTTGCGTGGACTTGTGTTTCGCCATAGGTCTCGGTGCTCAGAAGGAAATGGAAAAAAACAAATTGTACAAGAAACCCGGTGTTTTCCGGAAAAAGGTTCTTCGAAGACTCGAGAAGCTAGCGCCATACAAAGATACGTTTGTCTCGCAACAACCATCGAAACCGACCGCTTGTTCGTATTTCTTGAAAACATTGAAAGCCTTGCTTCTGATCGCTTGTTTTCTCCTGTGTTTCTACCAAGTCGTAAACCGTACGATAGCCTTTTTCGAGTACCCGGTTTACGTCACGATCGAGGTTCGCGAAGAGAAGTACGTGCAACTTCCGAACTACGTCGACTGTCCGGTTCCAAAAGCGATTTTGGCCGAGAAGAAGAGAATCACAAAACTCAAGAACGGCACCGACTGCGTCAAAGATTTTCCGATCGAAAAATTGCTCGATCCACCGTCCAAGTACGCCGGCAATGCCACTGCACTGTGGGAAGAAAGAGAAACGCAATTCAAGACTTTAGTTCGTAGATTCTCGCATAAACTCGACTCGATAGTAAAATCTTACGTTTCCAGGCTGACTTTGAAGTAAAGAGTGCCGTATTCAACTTAAAATACGCAGACGCGACTCCATTTAAAACGATTCTTGGAGAATGTACCAAATTCAATCAACGTAAGTATTAGCAAATAGTTGAATAAAATTAATAAAACTCAATTACCAGATGTGATCGAATACAATCCCGGACTCGCATTGGTGTTTGAAATATTCTCCGCCGAAGAAATATCCTGTTTGCCGAGCTCGAAGGTAATTGATCCCATTTTTCGACCGATCTCTCGAGATTTTTTTTTCAGTTTTTTTTCATGCGCTCCGAAGACAGAATCGACTTGCGATCCATGATCGATCATCCCCACCAAACCGTATTCTACATGACTCTGTTAAAAAACACCGTAAATACACCTTTTCCCATTCATAAATTTAAAATACGATAAAAAAATTACTTAGATCTTACGACTGAACACGCCGACAAATCCGTGCGTTTCTCACGAGAAGTTTCTGAAATGCGAAGACGACTGCCTCGACGAAAAACTCAACAACTTGAAATTGAAGTGCAGGTATGAGAATAAACTAAATTTTAATCCATAGATATTATTTTCGACCTTTAGACTCCCATTCATGAAACCTTCGGATCTCCCTCTCTGCAAAGACTCGAAATCGGCCAAAGTCGCGATAAACGGCTACACGAAGGTGATGGCCAACACGAACGCAACTCGCGATTGCAATTGCGTTAAAATGTGCGAAGAAACTTACGTCGTTGGCAACTATGCGCTGCACACGGTTTTTTTCGAAGTCACGGAGGTCTTTGATCTCGTGTTTAAGAAATTCGAGTTCGAAAGCAACCTTCGTGAAATCTTTCGCGAAGAAAAAGCGTTGCCGTTTCTCAAATTGGTTTGCGACGTCGGCAGTGCCGTCGGCTTTTTCCTCGGTTTGTCCGTTTTCTCGTTGGTAAAACAGTTGCCGATCATGTGGAATTTGTTTAACAATTGGCTTTAAAGCACATAAACAATTTTCAATTTTCAATATTTCTCTTTTTCCTCGTATTTTAAAAATTGTAATTGCAATAAAAATGAAATAACTATTGAACTCTTGTATTTTCCTAGCAATAAAACCACATTTCTGAATTAAAAGTTGTTTTTCAGTTTAAACTTTCCTGAATTTTTTTAATGGTATTATTCACACCAATTTAACTTTTATGACTTTTTATGTAACTAGTAAAACACTTTCCTCAAGTATAACAGTTGACGACTGACCGTGAAATACTCGAGGACTCCGGGCTGTCACGTCCCATGTAGTGGTCCACTGCGTATTCCCAGATAAATAAGCACAACTGTCAGCCTTAAAACCACAGCATTCGCTTCGTTTCGCACAGAATAACACTCGAGTCATACCTGCACAATACACATCGCCATCATGCCAGCATACACTCAACACAAGGTACATCCTCATTGGTTGTCACAAACCAAAACCTCCCATTGGTCCATGACCATTACATCATCCCTTTCTATATATACACAACCATAAGATAAATTCTCAACCACAATTGGCTGGAACAACCTAAACATCGACTATAACTTTCCCAAAAAGTAGGCAAAAGTTTCTTTTTCTCCACAAGTTTTGAATCATCACAATGAAGATTATAATTGTAAGTATTTTCAACAGTCGCATACGGTTTTTAAAAACTTTGTATTTTTTTTTCGCTCTTCTTCAGAAAGCGGTTTTTGTTTTAATCCTATTAAATTCGCTCAACATGGATTGCAGTGAAACGTCCAAAGGAAACGAAGAAAAAACAAAAACAAGTCGCGATTTAGTTCAGGGAAGTATCCAAACAGGTTAGAACAAAACCAAAGATTTCTAAATCGAATTTTACTTAATAATTATCTAATACAAGGTGGAAAAACTGCTGACCTTAGCTTGGGTGACGGAAATCTAATCACCGCCAGCTTAACTGATGCAAATGGAAACGAAATTTCCATTTCGGCGTTAAAGTAAAATGAAATAAACATCATTAATGATTGTTTTTCGAATGACTTATTATTATGAGTGTAATCGCCAATGAATAAAAAAACAACTTGAAATAAACGTTACTCACGTTCGATAAGTTTTGTAACTAAAAAAACGTTTTCTTCACAAAATGTGCATACAATTCCAAATCTTGTACATGTCAAACGTATTTAAATTATAAAATTAGTTAATATATTCAATTATTCGCTATTTAATACAGTATTTTACCCTAATTTAAAAATAAATTTAAAAAAAATTTTTACAACCAACTGGCATACTCCCACTCATTTTCCTCTCAATAAAATGACTCAATCGAGTGTATCGAGTATGAAAAACGGGTTTTCTCATCAGGTCACATTTAGAATTAATTAAAAATTAAAAATTCCAATCTTTTCTTAAATTTAGTTAACTACACTTAACTTTAGTTAACACAAAACACATTGCAATTTCAGTTCTCTCCGAATAACTACATCTACGTTAATTGCATTGTGCTTTCCTCGTATTGTTGATTTCCAATTTTTCCTCAGTCGCAACCAACTGTCGGATCCTCACATTTTCCTCACAAACGAATCGCACGATCGTGTGAACTGAGTACACCAAAAATGTTTGTATTTCTAACTTTTCATATATACTTTTCGATACAGACAGCTCTTATCGTTATCATCTTATTGAGTTCGCTAACCCTCTCGACCTCGGATGATGCAAAAGAACGTGATACCGCTGGAGTTATTACGATCAAAGTATACGAACTTAGCATTTTAAATCTAATTTTCATTCATCTTATATCGGACCAGACGGTACCATAGTAACTTGATTACTCGTGAAACAGTAACGTTCGAATTAGTAACAAAACTCGGTCACTCACAATTTTCCTTGTGTTATTGCAATATTTTGCTTAGCAACATTCGTTTCTCTCCAAATCAAATTCCAAAATGGAAATTAATCAGGACGTAATTTAATTTCTTAAATGGAAAATAAAGTTCCTCATCAAGTTACTCGGTCATTGATTTTTCCTTATTTTGATTGCAACAAATTAAATTCCCACTTCGCAATAAAACCGCAAATAAAAACAAAAATTTCATTTACTTCTATTCATTCAAATAGTAACAAAGAAAACTCTTACCGTTAATGTCGTATTTGGCAATCCAAGTGATCTTCTACAACTTTACTACAACAAAAAAAAAAAAATTAAAATTTTTATTACAGCCAGCTGGTTGTAAACTCACACATTTTCCTCCAAATTGTATGCCAAAATTTTATTACATTCCATCTCATTTTCGAATCAGGATAAACATTCGACATTGTTATTGTAAAGCTGGAGTTTAACAGGACCTAATCGAAGTACAAAATTCATTTTCAACCTTTTCTCGTCAAATTTTAATTAATAATACGAAATATTGTCATTAATTGAAATTAAATAAAAGAAATAAATTTAAAAACTAACTATTATTATTTTATATAAAGTAAATGTTATTCACCTTTTAAAGCTATAAAACTAAAAATATTTTCCTCATCAAATACATGTAACAATCCAAGTTTTTTACTTCTTCGTATTCATTCAAATTGTAAAATAATACAAATTAATTAATAAATGTATTCCATTATCCTATATTGTTCTTTAAGTAACTATTGCTCAACGTAAGGGTAATAATAAAAAAATTTTTTTTCATCCAACTGTCACTCCCACTCATTTTCCTCACAATAAAATTCCACATTTCATACAAAACGATGCAAATTTCACCGAAATCAACCAAATTGTCAAAATGGAGTGTCGAACGTTTAAAACTAAGTTGTTAATTTTCGTTCTGTTGCACACACTCAACGTTAATCCCAGCTATGCTAAAATTATACCAAGGGTTTTAATTAAACGCTGTATTTTTTAAAGTTCAAACTCTTTGCTTTACACCGAAGCCCATCGCTACCCGCACAAGATTCGTTGCACAAAACTAAACGAAGCGATAACGAGGCATACTTGAAAGGCTGGATTTCATTAAGAGGAAATCGACGTATGAAAATTAATTTCAAAGCCTTTTATATTCGATTTTAATTCGTTATTTTAGTTTAGATTAAAAATGAAGTTAAGAACGAATTTCCTTATGATTTAATAATTACATTAACCATATAAAGCAAAATAAAAATAAAAATTATTTTCTAGCAAACGTTTCCCTATAAAACGAATGTTATTCACCTTTTAAAGCTTATAACGAGGGCTTAGGGTCACGTGGTAACATTAAAAACTGATTAATTCTCAATCTTTTACTTCAGTTACGAATTAAAAACCATAAAATTAACGAAATTTTTTTCCTCAACTGCAACCGACTGTAAGTTCATCGCAATAAAATCACACCGTTACAGACTTTGTCCGATTCAAAGTTTGATTACGTATATGGAAACTTATATTTTATAAAAACGTAAAATAAAATTTCAAAATCAATAAACTTATTTTTCATCTAAAGTTTCCTCAAAATGTTTTTCATCATTGTATAACGTTCGTTCAACTCCCGTTTGAATTTTATCATTTTATGTAACTTTTAAAGCATTTTCCTTATTTAAATGCATTAAAAATTCCTCATTTTATTCTTTTCATGTAAATGCATAATAACTTATTTGTGCTTCAATTTTATTCTTTTGTTAATTTAAAGTTGAAATTTTTTTATTCCTTTCTATCACATTTTCATACTTTTTAAATTCGATGTCTGCCCTGCACTGAAGCCCACAACCAATCCCAAATAAACAGATGCCACCACATCGAACAATAATTTTCTTTTTTCTAAAATTGTAGAAGTGGAATTAAATAAAAGAAATGAATTTACGAAAACAATTAAATCTTCCAATTTGTGTGCATTAAACGTTAAAATTGTAAGAACATTTTGACCAATGTCGAATTTAACGTCGAATTTGATCAAATGCCGAATTTGACAAATGTATAATTTAATTACAATTTAAATTGGTAAATATTGACTCGGAATGTTTCATCATTCATTTGAAAAAGCAGATTTTTAACTTAATTGAAAGTGATTAAATTAATATCTACAATTCAAAATTTGTTTCATTGACTCAGAAATCCACAAAAAAAAATTTTTTTCATCCAAATTTTCCTGCAAGTGATATCTTTCACAATTTAATGACATTCTGGCCAACTGGTTATAAAACCCACACATTTTCCGCAGCATTGGCGAGGATACACCTGTCAAGAGCCATCTACCTCGGGTACCAGACGTACCATACGTGACTGTACACCGAACAATGAACGAATGATGTGGGACACCGTCATTCCAGAAGAGCAAGACCCGCCCGGACCAATGTGGCCGCCACTGGCCGGCGAAATGTATCCCGCATCGGTGACCGAAAAATTATACTACGATCGATGGCGTCGATATCCAGCAGAGCGCGCCAAGATCTTACGGAATCTCGAGAAAATGCTGAAAGGAGGATTGGACGAGATGCTGAACAAGAAGTCCAAGCGAAGTGTGAAAACAATGAACCGATTGGACGGTGTCTGAACACCCAGTTGGAGCACCACCAGATGTGGCTTCGTACCAAGATGTGCGATGGCTTGGGTCATCAATCACAAGTTTACCGAACCATTGAAGCAGCAGGGAGGTCCGCTGCGAATGATGGAGCCCTCGACATTGATGCGACTGTGTGAGCCGAGGAAACAATTGCCGGCCGTCGAGGACAAGAGAGTGACTTTTGTAAGTCCGAAACGATGATCTCCAAGTAGAAATCGCAGCGTAAGCCGAAATCGGGGCAAAAGGAGGAAGCGGAGTGTGAGTCGGAATAGGAGCAAGAGTCGAAATCGAAGTGTCAGTCGGGCGAAGGCTGAGAGTCAACTGCGCACGTCCAGTCGACACTCCAGTCCGAATTGACATCGAAGTCCCAACGTGTCGAGAAGTGAAAATAGAAACCGAAGCGTGAGCTGTTCGAACAAAAATGGCAATGTTCGAGACCAGGTTGAGGATTGCCCACAACGTCATCGAAGTTCCAGTCGAAGGCGACAATCTGCGAAGGAGCGTGGCGGTTCCCGAGAGCGGGGACGTTCTCGAGATCGCAATGGTTCGCAATTTCGACGAGCGTCACAGGAGAGGGGAGGGACATCGAGTTCCCACTCCTATAAAGCAACTCGAAGTATCTTAAAGAAGACGACACCGATGGAAGTCGATGATCAGAGTCGGGGGCTTGAGCGCGATGTCGATGTCCAGAATTTAAAAAACCAACCGAAGTCGACAGAAGCAGAAAGAACGGCGGCAATCCCCGCTAGACACGAAGAAACAGCGTTGGGTGGTGCTCGGCCAAAGAGCGAGGGTTCGTCGGTCGCTCCAACGAGTGGACGGCACGAGGAACCAACGAGAGAGCAAGAGGGGGTCAATCAGTGCGTAGAGAGCTCAACAAAAATTTGATGGGGCCGCAATTTTTGAGGTTTTGCCTCGCGGACGCCACAATTTAAAGTGATTCAAGAATATTACACGTTCAAATCTGTCTGCGACGACTACCATATGCAGTACTAGAAAGTATTAAAACATGTATAGAAATTGAAGCGAGACATTAATATTTCTTAGAGATTATTAACAATACTGAGAACAAAGTGCAAGAGTAAGGTTGCGGACGGTTCAGTTTGGTTCGGTTTTTAAATAAACCGAACCAAACCGAAGTTTTCGGTTTGGTTTACAATCCCTGCCCAAACCGTTCGGTTTAAAAATAAATTAAACCGAACCGAACCGTAACAAAAATATAAAAAATGAAAAAAAATCAATAAAGTGTGACAATTACACAATCACAAAATCACGTTTTTATTAATTTTCTTGGATTGTTTTAAACAATTGATATATAAACTTTATATATATAACAAGTTAAAAGGTTAAAACCTTGAAGAAGAAGAAGAAATACTGCTTAAAACCTTGACTTGAATAGTAAACCGACTGCTGAATTCAAGTCATTGAATCAATGATTCAAGGACTTGATTTCGGCAGTCGGTTTACTTCGGTTGATGTATAAACCGAACCAAACCGAACCGTACGGTTGACATAGTACAACCAAACCGTACGGTTCATAGTCGGTTCGGTTTAAAAACATAAACCGAACCGATTTTCCGGTTTGGTTTTCGGTTCGTCCACAACCTTATTCAAGAGAAATTTGTCTTTATATCAGATGAAAAGAAAGTAGTGACTCGGATATAACAACGTGAGATATTGATTAAAGGTGAATTAGTGGATTTACATGGAATGGTATTATATAAATAAAATATTAGAATTGAAATATGATAACATTTTGATGCGGATCAAGATTATTTTAAGTTATTACATTATTTAGAGTCTATCATTCTAGAGTAACGGTTGATCAAGAAAGAAACGTTCGGCATTTGTTGCAACAAAGTGAAAAACGAAATGCCTAAAAAGAATCCTACGATAGATCCGACATCGCAAGCGAGTTTGTTGAGCGGCGTTACGAGTTCTTCCTGAAACACTTGTCGAAGATTACTCTCCAATTCTAACCTGATCGCGTAGAAACCCAACATTACTTTAACTTCGATCGGTCGGCCAAAGATCGAATGTATCGAATTAAAATTGTAATCGCAAGCGGGTTTGCAGTTACAGTCTCGTCGTGCGTCGGTGTTCGCGTGAACCTCAATGTAAGATTCGATCAAATATTTGGCCGAACGTGAATCGTTACAAACCGGCAGAGAGGCGTTGAGAAACGGTAACCTGTAAAGAAAACGTTTGAAAACAAACTTTATTAAGTAACATAAAATTTTTTATTTACCGACACTTAATATTTTTTGCACGTAAACGATTTTCCAAACATTTTTCTTCGCATTCGATGAATTTTTCGATCGGTATGCAGGGATTGGTTCTGGTGTTTAATCTCGATATCTATGCGAAAAATTGATGTTAAATTAGTGGTAAAGTTGTTAGAATTGAGCTTACGGATTGTCTGGTGACGATGTTCATTATCCATGTCGTGAGAGGAAAAATTTTATAAGTCGAATAATCGATTCTGTTGGACGTCCTTACTTGGAAAACCTGAAATGCAAGAATCGATTTAATATCGTTAAGTGAAAGTGAGGTAACTAACTTTAGCGTGTGGATCGCAGCCGTATGCTTTGGAATCATCATCCCCCACTTGTTTGTTGATGACAGCCATCAAGTAAGTGGCCGCAGGTCTGTATTGCATCACCTCTGACAACGATAAGAATCATTAAGTTCAATTTTTGCAAGTTTTTGTTGTTCGAATACCAGAATATATTTTAGTACATTCTCCAAATATGGTTTGTATCGGTGTTTTAATTCCGTAATAGTAGGTTAAGTAACTTCCCGAGTAATCCATCTGATCTTCCTGAATAATAAAATGAAAATTAATCTTAATGGTTTTATGGATTTTTTTTGTTCACTTACCACTTTGACAAAAGTAATGTTACTAATCACTTTCCATAGTCTCGTAGCATCGTGGGCGTAAACAGACGGTGGGTCGAGTAAATCGGAAATTGTGGTATTATCGGGACAGAATAAATCACCGGTTTCAGTTCGATTGAGGAATTTACCGATCAGTCTTTGTTTTTCTTTTAAAACGTCGTCGTGTTCGCCGCACATTACGATCGTTGGAATTTGTACTTCGTGATCTTCCTTCACTTCGATTATGACGTATACCGGATATTCGAGGTAAGACTCGACGCGTTTGATCAATTGGTAGACACAGAAGAAAATACAAGTCGTCCAAACGATGGCTTTGATGGTCGTAGACAATCGTAACTGAAAGCATTTCTTGGGTACGTTCGAATTATCCATCTTGTCTTGGCGTTTCGTCAGTTATTCGAATTCGGTAGAGCACTGTGTGTTCGAATGTCGACTTCTTCGTTCGATCGTAAATGAATTTCCTGTAGCGTTTTCTAAAGGCGCAAATAAGAAATTCGGCTAAAGTCAAGCAGGAAATTCCGGTATACAAGCCGAGATATCCGCCGATGTCGCAGAAGAGAGCGATGATGTCGTAACAAAAGTATTCGGACAAGGTCATGATCCTGTTGCTGAATGCCGAAACGACGAGAGTTTTATCTCCGGGATTGTTGAAAGGAAAAATGTTGATGGTAAACGTGGACTTTAGACATTCTCGAGCGCAATTGCAAGTGTATTGCGGGTTCATTTCTTTGACGATTTCGCCAATTTCCCGCATGAAATTGCAAGTCGTGTTCGACAAGAGGCAATCGGGGACGTTCGTTTTTGGGAGAAAAGGTAATCTGGAAAAAAATGTGACTTATAAGTAGTCCGTTTAATAAATAAAGATCTTACTGGCAAGTGGGCTTAACGATAGACGAAATGAGGTCGATAAAACACTGATCGCGACATTTCATGAGCTTCTCGTGGTCGGTGCACGGATTGAGTTTTCTGTTTAAAAACGAGTACTAAAAAAGAAAAAGGTGTTATCTGAAAATTACACCCGTGACAACTATCGGCACGATGACCTTTCTGAATGTGAAAATCAAGTCGGTGTGAGAAAATTTGTTGATGAAATACATCATCGGAAGGTCGAGAAATACGCTTTCCATCTCTTTAGGCAACAACAGCAGCTGTTAAACACGAGTTAGTTTAATTACGATATTATCGAATTTCAAAACGGTTTTCCAATAGGTACCATATAGGCATCTTCGTCTAAAGTACTCGGTTCCTGGTCCCCAATGTATCGTACAGAGAGTTTGGCTTGAGTGTTGAGTGGTATTGGTTCCACTAACAGTGATAAAAGTGTTAAAAAAATTTCGATCAAATATGTACCCTTACCGTTTTTAATGTACGTTTGAATCGATATGATCGACGATTTCTCTTCCACCGATAGTTTGTTGGTGAATTTCTCTTTGCCCTAAAAAAATATTTGTAATTACAATGCAAAACTTGGTTTTTTAATTATTACTATTTCAAAATGCACATCGAAAGTTTCTTTGATCGATCTCATTGTCCATACTTTATTGATATTCGTTTCGTTATCCATATAATAGTTGGGAAATTCTACGCATTCTGTTGAAAAATATAAATTCATGATATTTTTATTCAGTTTTTTAGTACTTACTGTCGGCATTGGCCAAGTTTTTCTCCTTTATCAATTTGTCGTCAAATTCGGTGCTTTCGTCGGTTACGGCCGCAAACATGAGAATTCCTGGAAAATCTCCCTCGAGTTGTTCGTTAATGCTCGCGTCGACTTTGACCGGCGAATCGGCAAAATATTTCATCCGGTCGATGTTTTGGTAAGCGCAAAGGGTGAGGGAGGTGACGGCTACGACGACCCAAATCAGCGAATAAATACTTTTCAAACCTTTTTTGAAGGTCGATCCGAGGTTGGGGATCAATTCGGGAACGTCGAGTTCGAGTTCTTCGTATTTTCCCACGATTCTTTTGATTTGACGGAGTCGTAATCGCTGATTCATCTTGTATCGTGCGAAGTACGTTGTTGGCAACATTTTTCTGGATGAAATGTAACTCGAGAATGTGTATGTTGTAGTTAAAGTGAAGAAATTATTGTTTAAATTTTTAATCACAATGCGCATTAATCAATCGATATAATATGATATTTGGTGATGTACGTCATTAAATTTTTACATCTGCAATCATCTTCTTTATTTCGAAATGCTTTTAATCTTAATTCTATATTATTAAAAAAATTGGACAGTTTTGATGTAAAATGCAGTCGTGTTCCTTTTAGTTTAAAATTAAAAATCGATTTATTGCTTAATATAAATCTCTTAAAATCCTGTATAAATTTCAAACAGGAAAACATCTTGCTGTGATCTTAACAGTAAACTACATCTTAAATAAATGTGGAGAAAATGAATGATAAAAATAAAAGAAATAAATATCTGTTTGAAATCGTTTAAATTAATCATTTGCGCAATAAACTAAAAGCAAAGTAAAAGCTTTTAACATCGAATTTGTCCAAATATATATCAAGTTATTTAATAATATAGAATTATGCGATAAAAAGCAGTTCAAAAATAGAAAGGATGATAGCAGGGATAAAAATTTAATGATTTAAAAGCATTTCAGCCAATTTCATTCTCTCGCATCATTATTTCAATCAAAAAAATGTTACCAACAACATACTGTACGAGATGAATCGGTGATTTCGAATCCGCCGAATCAAAACTGTTCGAATGTCGACTGCGCCATGTAGATGTAGACAGATGTGCGACACCATAAAGTTAAATTTAATTTCACACATGTGAAATTGAATTTCAAATTTACATGCAGATGTGACATGTGTAACAAAAACAGGAACAGCTTGCCATAAAAGGATCCCGTTCAGTTCACATTTTCCTCACAATACACCAAAACAATGTAAATAAACAAGAATTTTCTAAGTTTCTACCATATTTTCATACTTTTAAAATTTACTCTGCACTGAAGCCCACCACGATCCAAACGAAGCAATGTAAATGTAAATTCACGAAATAATCAAATTTTTCCAACTTTAAATTTAAGTTTGCAAATTATATAACGTAAAAGTGAAGTAAATAAAAATTTTCGATTCACAATTTGCTTCATAATTCTTTGGGAAAAAAAAAAAAATTAAAAAATACAAAATCGTAATAAAATTACAACAACACTATTCTCACCTAAATTTGCTTCAAAACCCAAATTCTTCTCTATTTTCATGTAAATTCACGAAATAATCAAAATTTTCCAATTTTGAATTGAAAAAAAAAATTAAATTGCAGCCAGCCAGCTGGTTGTAAACTCGCACATTTTCCTCAAAATTGGCCCACAATGTCTGCCCACACAACTGAAAATTAGTATCGAATTTGCAACGTCGAATTTCTAACGTCGAATTTGCAATGTCAAATTTGCAACGTCGCATTTACAACATTGAATTTACAACAGCTGAAGTGTTAGAATCGAACGTTATTATTACAAAACATTTGATTCTGGTTGGTAAGTAGCCAATTTGGAACGGCTCAAAATGGCACATCCAGTCGGGATGGAAATCTCGGACTTACTGGGCACCGACTTCACACTTGAGACTACGCGACGTTAAAATTTCAATTGTCTATCGCAACCGGAAGTGCTATTTCAGGCCGCTCGGAATTGATGCATCGAAATTTCCTTTTAACGATTTAATATGGAGCGGCCCAAAATGGCACTTCCGGTTGGGATGTAAGATCCAGACTTTGTGGACACCAACTTCACAGTTAAGACTAAGTGACCTTAAAATTTCAAATGTTTATCGCAACCGGAAGTGCTATTTCAGGCCGCTCGGAATTGATGCATCGAAATTTCCTTTTAACGATTTAATATGGAGCGGCCCAAAATGGCACTTCCGGTTGGGATGTAAGATCCAGACTTTGTGGACACCAACTTCACAGTTAAGACTAAGTGACCTTAAAATTTCAAATGTTTATCGCAACCGGAAGTGCTGTTTCAAGCCGCTCGGAATTAATGCGTGAAATTTTTCTTCGTCGAATTAATGTCAAATGGTCACGCAAATTTAACATTTCCAATCCTCAGATTAATTCTACTGCACTTACGGCAGTTTATTCTTCAAGAAAGTAAAAAAAATCACATTGAATGCTCTAGTTGAGCACAAATTCTAAAATTTGACGAATTTAAAATAGAAATCTCCGACAGCCAGGCTTCTTTCGACATAGTAAATGTTCAATAAAATTGTAAAAATGTAATTAAAGTACTAATTTTTTAAATAAAATTTTCACTTTTGGATTTTCGTTTCATTCATTGGAGAAATGGAACGAACATATATTTCATCCAAATTTTCCTGAAAAACATATTTTTCACAACTTTACGACAATCTGGCCAACTGGTTTTGTGAAAAGCCAAATTTTCCTCCAAATTCTATATCGAACACAAACATGAAATAAAAGAATTCGACCGTAGATCTCATTTTACAATGAAAATGGCACAAAAAATTCACTCTTCCCTCGTTATAACAAAAATAGCTGCAAAATTATTTTCCCATCATTTCAATTTAAAAATCACGCAATCAAGATTCTTGTTGTAAATATTTTGAATCTTCATTATTATTATTTATTTGTTTACTAATTTCAGCATTCTCTTATCTGATTGTAATATATCAAACTCTAATCTCTAATTTCATTATCATTCAATTATTATATTTACATAAAAAGTAAGAAAATATCTCTTAAAAACAACACGCATCGATACAATGTCTAATCCGTCGTCGTGTTAAACTGATAAAACTCAAAAATCCTTTCAGCCCACAAATCTTCGTCCAAATCATCAGGAAATTCCAACAGATACGCACTGTCCTTCAAAACCGTCCTTATTCTATTCACCGTAGGTCCCAACACCGAATGAACGTAATCCCGAAACACCAGACACTTCTTCTCCGAATTAAAAGTATCGTAAGCCCCCCAGAAAACGACACCCGGCAATCCCAACGCCGCAGCTTGACCGACAGTGATCAACAAATCCTCCTACTTCCAAAAAAAAACAATTTTTTTCTTTACAATTCCCACTATATATAAACCAATTCCAATTTACCGCACTCATGAAATCCTCGCTACTCCTATAATGAACGCTCGAATACGGATAAATCGGCAACGAATTCGAAACCCGCATCGCTTCGTACAGTTTCCCGAAAACAAAAACCGAAGTTTCCTCGACGCCGTTTCCGTCCTGACCGATATAAATGCTCGGAAACAACGCGGAACTCGCGTCGAACAACCAAAACAATCTGCAATAATTGATATTTGAAATTTCAATGGCACCCGATGGAATTTTATAAATTACTCGTCGTTCGTCTCCCGAACTTTGTCCGAACAGTACTTCTGGTACGGCTCGTAGTTATAGCAATCCGGGAACCCGTAATACCCCCACAGTCCGCTCGGCCTCAAGAACCGGCTTATCATGATCGCGGACTGCATGTAAAACCTAAAAGAAAATCACTTTGCATCAAATAAATTCAAATCCAACACGATCGCTCGACCTCGCCGAAGTCTCGAATTCGCGTTTCGCCTTTTCTTCGACGTCCCCGTACGACAAACCCGGTTCTTCGCTCCGAATCAACTTCCTCGACTCTTCTCTGTAGACGTTAAAAACTCCCCAGTTTGTGTACCAACTCGGTCTCCACTCTTCCCAATCGATGACGGCAAAACCTAACCGATTAAATTACTCGACAAATTACACAACCAATTGATCTCGACCTTGAAATCCAGGATTAGGGATCACTTTCCTAATATCTTGCGCAACTTGAGCCGTGTGATCCCTCACTTGACCTAGCTATCGAACATTCATTTCAAAATTAAATCACAAACAAATGATTTCGACACAAACCTGAGGAATTCCTCCATTGACCGCAACACCGGATTCAGAAAAATGAGGAAAAGTCCCAAAATTGTAAAAAATCGTCACGTTTTCGCCAACAAAAGATCCATTTTCGTTATAAACAATATCATACTTCCACAAATCCATGAAAACGTCGAGTTGAGTGCACTTGTGGATTGGAACGTTCCACACGATCACAAAGTCTGAGTTCAAATCACAGTGGGAAAGAGAGAAAAAAAATAGGAAATAATTTACGACCGAATTGAAATGCATGACGAATCTTCACACAACCACTAATGGTTTGTTATGCCCCTCGAATGTGATTTTAAAATTCGTGTTGCATAAACAGTTACATAAAAATCGAGCCTTGTTTACATTGTGAAACAAATGATGTGGAAAATTCTATCAATTCGTCCTTACATAAACCAATCAAACTCGTTTGGCAACATTTTCGTGTTTTTAGGGCGCACTGTGAATTTATTAGCATAAAATCGTTGAGAAATTCAAATATTTTTAATTATTTTAATATCCCACTTTTTATTATCTGTGAACATGAACTCGACCTTAGAAGGGATAGAAATTGGGTTATGTTTATCAATTTCTTTTTTTAAGTATAAATTTCAGTATCAAATTTGTATTTTCTCAAACGCTTTATCTTTGAAAATTGAAAAATAAAAACAGGAACTTACCTTTTCCGCGATAACTCGGGAACAACAGAAGATAAAATCATAAACTAAACTGATTAATGATGCTTTGTACGCCTGGAAAATTTCCTACATTGGATGTGTGGGTCTCCGAAAGCACAAAAAAATTTTACGGAACGTAAAACGAAATTAAAAATATCTGAAATTTTTCATATTTAAGTACCTCATAGACAAACAAATACTCATAATTCGAAAACCTCCGAAAATTAAAGAGCGAGAGAAAAGAAGCGAGCGCCATCTCAATGACGTCACAAAAGAACCGCAGAAATTGATAAAACGAGACAGGAAAATTCACCTATGACTGATTTAATCAGTGCAACTTACATAATTGAAGCACAATGAATACAAATTAACACGTCAAGACGAAAAATGAGAATCAACGTCCAAAATTCGTGTGGAATTTTTCCCACTCATCATTTTTGTTATCATATTTGTACGTATTTTGCTTTCAACAATTAGTTTCTTTATCTACGTTAATTTTTTCGATTTCTTTCGTTATTTCTTTATTAAGATCATTTTTCTGTTTCCGAAGAATCTTCCGTCGGTCCGTCTTCGGGTTTGTATCTTTTTGGGCTGTAATTGCTTTCTCCTCCGCTCCCCAAACTGTCTTCGGAAGCTTCGTAACTTCGTTTGGTCGCGGCTGAACTTGCTAACATGTTGAGTGCGCACGCAGCACTGCTGGTCATGGGGGAGACTTGATCGCTCACGTGAACGGCTGGGACGACGAATGAACCGCTAAAAAATTCGAAAAATTGATTAAAATTCAAAAGAAAAAATTTTGGACTAAATTTATAATGAATTTGATTAAAAAGTACAAAAATGTCGAAATTTTGTTGTTTTTTTTGGACTAGAAGGGTTAAATTTTGTACAAAATTGTAAATGTTATGCAAATTTTAGCTTTTTCTGAGTAAAACGGTCAATAAACTAAAAATAGAAAATGTAATTTGGTCCAAATTGTCACTTTATGGCTTTTCTGAGTAAAAATAGCCATAAAATCAATTTAATTGAGTTTGTGGAACGAAGATAATATAAAATGATGTAATTTCTGTTCCAAAAGAGAATGTTAGTCTGATTTTATATAAATAGTCTGAAAAGTAAACAAATTTGACTAAATTTAGTTCAAAAATTCCAACATTTAGCAATTTTTTTTGCTTTTCAGACCAAAAAAGACGAAGTAACCCTTTATAAGCCTTTTTTGACTAATATTACTCAAAATAATCAACTTTTCAGACCAAAACAAATCATTTTTTACCCTTTTTTAATACAAAATTCATAAATTGACCAAATTTTTAACCCTTTTCACCAAAAACTACTCACAATGTGGTCGGCGGAGCTTGATAACTCACAAACCCGGACGAAGGCGCCTGAACTATAACCGGCGCTTGAATTCGATGAGGCGGCGAACCCCGCACGTCTCCGCCATCTTTATCGTTGTTTTGCCGAACTAAAAATTTCCAAAAAAAATAATTTAATATTGAAAAAATTTCCACAAAAAAAAAAAAAAATTTACCATCCGATCTATACGAATCCACACTTCCGTTCCCGCCATTCATCACGACCGACACCGGGATCGGTGCCACCAAAACCTTCGGTTTGTTTGCGAGTGCCGCCATTAACTGGGGCGGATTTCCAAAACCTGAAATTCAATAAAATTTAATTTTTCCCCCGAAATTTTTCAAAAAATTAAAATTTTCTAAAATTTAATACGTTTTAATGACGTACTATGACTCGTTCCGGGTGATCCGGGCGCTGATTGGCTGATTTTGTGATCGCGGATCATGTGGGGTCTGTGAGACGTGGGTGGGACGATGGGAGAGCCGATGACTGAGTCGGGTAAATGTTCTGGAATCGGACTTCCCTCCCTCGATAGGCTGTCGGGAGTTACCAGTCCACTCATGCCCACGTGACTCGGCGAGGCCGGAGCTGACCTGTTGTTAGAAGAATAAAATTTTAGTTTTTTTTTCATTTTTGACAAAATTTTTGGTTTTTATTGGAAAATATTTGAAAAAATTCGGATTTTTTATGGAAACAGAAAATTTTCCAATGGAAATTTTTTTAATTTTCATAAATTTCTCTGGAAATTTCTTCAAATAAAATTTTCAATAAATTTTTTTCAAATTTTCATCAATTTCCAATAAATTTTTTTCATATTTTTATAAATTTTCAGTAGAAATTTCCACTTTTCAGTGAAATTATTCAATTTTCAAACATTCCCGATAAAATTTCTTCAAATTTTCATAAATTTCCTGTGAAAAGTTCGTTTTTCCATTGAAATTTTCAATTTTTATACCTTTTCCATTGAAAATTTCCATTAGTAGTGATAATTTTCATTTTTTTAGTGAAAATTTTCATTTTTTAAACTAAAATTTCCATTTCTTAAGTGAAAATTTCACTTTTTCACCAGAGAATTTTTCAATTTTCAAACATTTCCAAAGAATTTTTTCAAAAATTTTCAATTTCACACTAAATTTTGCCAAATTTCGAAATACTGACCGACTCGACAGTCCAAAAGGTGCTCTGAAACAGGGCACGCCTCTTTGTCTCCGCCGACGAAATGCTTGTTCCACCAATTTTGCCTCGGTCTGTGGATCGATCCTCCAAAACGAACCTTTGCCAGGTTCCTCCTGAGTCCGAGGAACTTTCATAAAATACCTATTGAGTGATAAATTGTGTCGAATCGAGTTCTGCAAATAAATTTTAAATAATTTTTACAATTAAATTTTATAACTTCCATGAGGAAAAGTGGTAAAATTCATTTTTTTAAGCGAAAAAATTAAAATTTTCATCATTTTTAGGTGAAAAATGGAAAGTATCTAAAATTTTCACATTTTTCCTTTGAAAGATCAGTAATTTTCATCAATTTTCACATAAAAAAATGAAGATTTTCAGATCTTTTATTTGAAAACAGAAATTTCCATTAATTTTACATGAAAAGTTCGATTTTCACAAGTTTTGGATGGACAACTTGTAAAAAGATGAGAATTTTCATAATTTCCATATGAAAAATTGCAAATTATCGCACTTTTCGCTTGGAAAAACGGAAGATTTAACAATTTCCACATGGAAAACTGTAAATTTTCACTAAAACACAAAACCTTTCACAATTTCCACTAGGAAATATGGAATTTTTTTTCCTTTCCGAACCAAAAAATTAAAAATTTTCCACTTTTCTCCCAACAAAAATTTCATCCAATTCACCTGCCAGCCTTTATCGGCCGTTCTGTAATATGGGTAATTCTTGGTGATGTAGGAATAGATGCCACTCAACGTCAGTTGTTTGTCATAAGCGGACGAAATGGCTTGAACTATGAGCTGCGCGTACGAAAACGGCGGTTTCGATTCGTCTTTCGGACTCGACGGTCCGTCGGAAACCGGTGCGACCCGTACGGGGACGGACGACTCCTTTTCCGTGTTGGCGGCAGCGTAGGCCACTGCCATGTGGAGGTCCGAACTCACGTTACGGCCGCTCCGAGGACTCGTCGGACATGAGTTGGCCGCACTACAAGAAAAAAAAGAGATTCATTAAGTGTTTAAAGAGATGATTTTTAATTTTTTCCATATAAATTGACATTTTTTAGGTTGGGATCTTCAAATTTTTATGGTTTTTCAGTTGAAAAATGGAATTTTTTACATTTTTTAAATAAAAAATCCTCAATTTTCACATTTTTCAAGTTAAAATTCAATGTTTTTACATTTTTCAAATTAAAAATCAAAATTTTCATTTTTTTTCATTGAAAAATATTCAATCTTGTCATTTTTCAAGTGAAAAAATGAAAATTTCTGTATTTTTTTTCCAATGAAAAATATTAGATTTTACACTTTTTCATTAAAAAATCTTGAATTTTCAAAGTTTCTCACTGAAAAATCATCAAATTTAACCATTTTTTCAAGTGAAAAATTACACATTTCGGTATTTTATCTTTCATAAATCTTCAATTTTCACATTTTTCCATTAAGGAAGAGTCAATTTTTACTTTTTCTTATTGAAAAATCATCTAATTTCATATTTTTCACGTAAAAAATACAAATTTCCATTTTTAGTCATTTAAAACTCTTCATTCCCAACAATAAAATGATAAATCCCCACATTCCCGACTTACTCGACTTCATAGTTTTTTTGACGTTTTTCGTGTGAAAAATAATTAACATCAAAATTTCCACTTGAAAAACCTTCGAAAAAAATATTTTTCTCATGAAAAATTTTATTTTTCCTCAATAAAACATACGAAATCTTCAATTTCCACTAACTATTTAATATTTTTCATTAAAAAAATCAGCAAATTTCAATACATTTCACACGAAAAATACAAAAAAAACCCGAAAAATCATCAAAAACTCATTTTTCACACAAAAAACATCAACTTCCTTCCTCACACTCCCCCAAAACCCATCAAAACCTCCCACTTCATCACCCAAACTCGTTCAATCAAACCTAAACCTCATCGTCTACCTAATAGTTCCAGTAGGTGATGGAAACGGACTCGTAAAACTTATATCAGGATCCGGTATATTAATCCTTAACGGTGGAAACGGTCGTCTTTTATTCGGAAGCGGGTGAGGGGTCATCGGCGGATTACTCTCATCAACGAGCGATTGGAAAGAGATTTTGATCACCGTGCTCGGAAACCGAAAAACACATCTGGGGAAAAAAAAAAAAAAAAGAAATCAAAAACGCGTCAAAACAACAGAAAATCAGACAAAATCAAACAAATTCCACCACAACATCGGTCAAGGTCGATTCGAACCACCTCAACGTCTGTTTACACTTTCGAATGACGTAACCGCCATCATAAACAGTCCAGACGACGCGTGCCGATGACGTCACGGGCAAAAAACCAAACCAAAAAAAATACCAAAAATCCAAACCAACGTTTAAAAAAAACTAAATAACGATCTTTAAATTTACCATCACTTATTTACACTCCTTTTTCCTCGTTTCCCCCCGCCTTCCTCATCCTCGTGTTTACATTTTGGTCGCCATGTTGGAATCCAAGCACATGTCTAAGCAACGCTCAAGGCCACGCATAAAAATCATAAACAACGCTCAAATAACCCCCCCAAAAAACCCACAAATCTCATTTTCCTCACAAAAATAACATTTCTTACGATCGTGGCAACTGTAACGGCGACGCTCCTTTGCGTTGGAAAACTCCATCGACGAAAACACCGTTTTTTCCCGTACACGTCATGTAAAAATGCGGCGAATCGAACGAAATATCCAAATGTTTGCGCGAAATAAACGACGAATGTCCCATGTTTACATCGACTTCTCCCCGGCTGCTGTTGCGACCGATCGTGATCCGATTTTGTCGCACCATGTACTCGAATTCGCGCCCTTCTAACTTGGCTATGGCGACTCCTTTGCGCTCGGGACTCCATTGCACTTTCGACGGACTCGCCGGCGCCGATTTCAGGGCCAACAGAGCCCAGGCATCGTTGTCAGATGGGTGTTGTAGAGCCGACATGATCACCGCTCACGATCTAATAAACACACCAGCAACCAGTACCAAAATGGCCGACATCAACATGGCCGACCAGCACACCGTCGAGATGTGCGCAGCAATGTACTCGCGTGCTGCGGTCCTCGATATTCTTTACCTCGTTGCTTTTATTTATTTTATTTGTATTTCGTTATTCATATTAAATCGTTTTGTTTGTTTGGTAACTTCGTGCAGTGATTTTTGTTTGTTTTTTTAAAATAAAGTCGACGCGTGCTGCCATCTTGTGCGGGATTGGTACTAGACGCAGCACGATGCCTTAGTCATAAACTTGTTTTTCTTAAATCTTCTTAAAATTAAAATTATTTATAACATATTTAAATATTTTTAAAACTTTTAATTTTAAAAATAATTTTATTTTTAAATCGTTTATTAATTTAATAAGTACTTAAAACTCGAATTAAATACGGCACGTGTAGAGCCATTAAAGCAAGCGCCCGCACGATACCTCATCAAAGAGGTTACTAGGCGAGTGTTTCTCAAAATATCTCGTTATCATGACGGTGATGTGTAAATATTTACGAATTCGCTACAAAAACACGATTGATATGCAAAAAACGCATTTTTATTGATTACAAAAATTTTTGGTGAGCAAAAGGAACTTTTTTTTTAATCGATTCACTTATATAACGCAAAAAAATGATGAAAAAATGGCATTAACGCGCTTCAAAGACAACTTTCATCGACCTCCGACTGCCCGTTGGTTTGCGAAAGTCTTTCGAGTCGGAATTTTTCGTAATAAATCGATGACGTCACTTGGACTAGATCGTGCATGTGAGTTCTGAAATTACAAAATAACATAAAAATACATGAAAAAATAATTTCAAAATGGCGATACCTGATCAACATGTCCCTGAGATCAGCGAATTCGCAATGCGAACGGTTTTCCACTTCCACGAGACCCCATTGGGTTCGTCGGCCGAGTACGTTGCGGTTGTTTAATGGATACTGATTGCGGCTACCGACTACGGCGAATGGCATCATGTCCTAATATGGAAATAAAACAATACAAAAATTAGTCTTTTTGTTTAAAAAACTGATTTTAGAGTGAAAATCGATTTTAAAAAATGATTAAAATATAGTGAAAAATCATTAAAAACAGTAAAAAGAATTCAAAAAATCGTTGGAAACAATGCAAAACAATGAAAAATCATTGAAAATAAGGGAAAAGAAATTAAAATTCATAGATAACAATGAAAAAAACAATGAAAAATGAAGGAAAATACACTTAAAAAGTGACAAAAATCAACTTAAAATACACAAACAATGGGGTAAATGATATAAATCACTATAAAATATTGTAAAATTCATAAATCACACAAAACAATATAAAAATTACATTGTTTTTGTGTTTTGTACCATTTTTTTCCGTAATTATTTGCGTTTTATATCGACTTATACCATTATTTAGAAGAAAAAAGCGTTTACACACATATAATTCCCCGAATTCCAATTTCTTTACCCGAATTTTTCTATCGAGTTCGGCGTCATTAAAATCTCTTTCGACATCCTGCGATGAGTATATTGCAATTCCTTCTTTTGCCAAATCCTTTTTAATCTGAAAAATAAAAATTAATTAATAAATTAATCAATTAATTACAAAATTCAATTTTTACTCTTCTCTTAAACACGATTCTTTCTTCCAACGTTAACGTATCGGCTTTTGCGATCACCGGTATCAAATTGACGCATTTATCCAACTCTTTCATCACTCGTAAATCCAATTCCTTAACCCTAAAAAAAAAAAAAAAAAAATTGAAAAAAAAAAATCGATTTTTTGTAATTTGACATACGAATGTCCCGTGGGTGCGATAAAGTAAAGGCAGCAGTGAATTCGAGTGTCTGGAATTAATTTTTTCCGAATTATGCTTTGTTCTTCGGACAAATACTGGTCGTATTGTTGCTCGATGTAATTAATAATGGGAACCCAACTGGAAATAAACAATAAAAAGTTAATTAATAATAAAAATGACGAAAAACAGTGAAAAAGCAATGAAAATGATGAAAAATAGTGAAAAAGCAATGAAAAATGATGAAAAACAGTGAAAAAAAACTGAAAATTAATACAAACTGAAAAATGATATAAAAAAACTGAAAATTGGTGGGAAAATAATGGAAAATAGTGAAAATTGGAGGGAATATTGTGAAAACTAACTACAAATGATAAGAAAACTGTAAAAAATGATGAAAAACAATGAGAAATGATAAAAAACCGATATGGTAAACAATGATAATAATTGAAAAGCGTCAAAAACAATGATAAAATCCATCAAAACACTGTACAATATATAAAAGCAGGGAAAAAATTTAAAAAAAATTACAAACACATTAAACAATAAAAACAACAAAAACCAAACTTTTAAAAAGTTCAAAACTAAAAATCATTAAAAATAAACTTCTAAAACAATCAAGAAGCAATATAAAAACAAGTTTCCGCCTTCAAAACAATGAAAAATATTTAAAAAATGACGGAAAAACGTGAAAAACGGCGGAAAACAGTAAACAATAACGAAAAATCTATACAAAAACGCCTCACAAATCATCTCAAACCACTTTCCTCATTACCATTTATCATTATTAACATTATCACCAAACCCGGGTGTATCTGTAATCGTCAACCTCAACGTCATCCCTTTCTCTTCAATAACTGGAAAAAAAAAACAAAAAAAAAGTATCAAAACACAACTCCAACCAAAAACCAACACCTTACCATGACTAACGCTATTAATCTGAGTAGTAACAGGTATCTTAACCTCTTCATTCCCAACTTTCCGACTCACTTCGGCCCGAAACAACGTATCGATCAACGTCGACTTGCCCAACCCGCTCGCACCTAAAACAAACTTTTCTCATTAAAAAATTTTTTTTAAAAAAAAAAAAAAACACCAAAAAACCTCACCGACAACCAAAACATTAAAATCATATCCTTGTTTAACCACTCGTTTTCGAATTTGTTCTTGAATCGTATCAATTCCAACATATCCGTTCGTTTCCAACACATTTTTCGTCTCCGTTTCCATTTTCGTATTTCCTGTTATAACGACCCGATTTCCTTCGCGCTTAAAAATCTCGAACTTTCTCTCTAAAATTACAAAAAACACTTTTTTTCACGTGAAAACAAATTAATAAACATTAAACTAAATTTTTACGCACACTTTTAAAACCCTCGGTCAGAGAACTCACCTGTCAATCACTCGAAAATTAAGTACGGAGTTGAGTGAGCGCCATGCGGTTTGTGATAAGGAACGATTCAGACAGGAAAAGGAAACGAAAAAAGAAAAACAGTCGGCTTTTAGCTGGAAAAGGATTAACCATGTGCACGGGGTGATAAATAAGCGCACTTTAAAAGCTCGTTTAAATCAATCACGGCCGCCACATGGAACTTGAGTTGAAATAAATCGACGCGCGGTGGCACCACGAGTCGGGATGTAGAGGAAATGAGTAATGAAGCCAAAAATTAATAGGAATTTTATCAGTTTTAAGTTATTTTTACTCGGAATTTTGAATTTTATGTTTAAAAAAAATTAATTTTTTTCAACGATGACGTCATAATCAGACCTCTTTGACCACATGAAATTGAAATTTAATAATAAATTTATGTTATTTCCCTAATGGCTGAAATTTGATCCACATTTTCATTAGAAAATCGAAATTTGAAGCAAAATGCAAATCACAAAGGAATTTGTCATTTTTTGATTAAAAAAAAAATTCAAAAAACGTGAAAAATGAGAAAAAAAATAATTTTCGAGAGAAGAAAATGACAGATGTATTGAAGATATAAATTGAAGCGCCATTGTTGTCGAAGAATAATGGCAACTTCCGCGTTTTAATTACTTGTCAAAAGTAATCACAGACAGGAAGTTGTTTGATTGTGTCTTTAAGATTCTTTAAGAAGTGACGATTTTGGAATTTTTGTTAAATTGGTTGGTTATTTCTTAATATAGACAATAACCGCAGTTATTTTAGTTGGATTCCAGAGGGAATAGTGTAATATGTAATAGGAAATGCTTTCGACCGGATATTGTGGAATGAAGCTGGAAAATGGAATGAATGTGTTTTTATGATGACTTGCGAACTGTCCTTTTAAATAAAGGGGAAATGTGAAGAAAATCTTTAAATAAAAGTAAAGAAATGTTTAAAAAAATAAAGAAAATGGCGGAAAATGAAAGAAATTTTGAAAAATTCGAAAAAATAAATTATTTTAAAATCGAAATTTGGAGAAAAAAAAATTTTTTTAAGTCGAAATTTGAAAAAAAAAAAAATTTTTAAAGTTGAATTTTAGAAACTTAATTTTTTTTCTTCGAATTTCAACATCTAAAAAATTTTTAACGTCGAAATTCGAGGAAAAAAATTCAAAATGTCAGAAAAATTTGTCGAAACGTAAAGGGGAAAAAAATGTCAAAAAAAGACATGTCGGAAAAAAGAGATAAATGAGGTGGGGGTGGAGGGAAAACAAATGTCGAAAAAAATCTAGAAAATGTTTTAATTTTAGGAAAAAGAATATAAAAATGTCGATAAAAGTCAAAAGGCTGAAAATTGTCTTTTAAAATGTCAACAAAGTGAATAAATAAGAAATTTCTCTAGAAAGATTAAAAATAAGCAAATAAAACCTTATTTTTCATTTCCAAAACATAAAAAAAATAAACCCGTCGATGATTCTTCCCCGAGCTTCTCGTGTATCACATTCCACACCCGTTAAACTATCAATAATCGATAATCCACGTCATAAATATTCAATTTCATTATACCTTTCACTTAACTTTCATTTTTTACATCCGTTCATCCACGTCTCTTTAATTAAAAATAATGTAAACAACTTAAAATCAAATTCGCGATAAGATAAAAACAATTAATTCCCGAATCCACCCAATTAAAAAATCAAAAAAATCACAAAAAAATCACAAAAAGACATCAAAAAAACATTCTACTCACCGAAATCCTTCAAATCCCCGCTTATTTCGCCCACTTTTCTCCTTTTAAACTGAAATATAATGAAATCCGCCCACAGAGCGATAACATTCATCTAAAAATGAATCAATGAATCAATAAAAAGATAACGTTACACATTTTTAACACCGACCAATCAGTTTTAAACCAGTTTACATTACAAATTGCTAACAAACTCATTTATTGTGTTTAATTTTCAAAGTTATTTAAAGCAGCCGAAATCAAAACACGGACTCGACCGCCCGCGGAGACGCGAACAACGCAAACAAATCGGTTCATTTCGTCAATATCCATTGTCCAAAACAAGAAATAACTCATTAAAGAATCATATTTTAGTCAACGGTCACTTTCGGATCGATGGAAAGTTATTGATTGAAAGAAAACTCACTTTTATGCACTTTTTATTGCAAAATTTGATATAACAACTCGGTAAAAGTGACTATTCACTCCAATTCTTGCTTTAATAGCTAATAAATCACTTTTCCATTAACCTACAAAGTGCACTCGCTGTCATATTTGAAGGAACGAACCTTTAAACTGGAGAAAACAACAAAATGTTTTGAGTTTAATCAAAACTAAAGAAAGCGTTTCGCCAAACCAATTGAAAAGTGATCTCCAGCTGCGATAACGGTTGAATAATTTGGTCATTTCACAACACAAACAAACTAATTATGAAAATAATTATCATTAGCAATTTCAATAAAAATTATTGCAAAAACAAAGGTTTTAAAGAGATTCCAAAATTAATATTATAAAATATTATGTAAATAAAAAATTTTAAATTTTAATCTTCAAAGCGGGAAATAAAAATTTTAAAAAGAAAATAAAAATGTTAAAAATCTTATATTAATAAAATACCAGAT
The DNA here is from genome assembly GCA_034700445.1 of Stenotaenia linearis. NCBI lineage: Eukaryota > Metazoa > Arthropoda > Chilopoda > Geophilomorpha > Geophilidae > Stenotaenia > Stenotaenia linearis. Next base: position 39,012 of record JAQIXT010000154.1, read on the forward strand.
TTTAAAAAGAAAATAAAAATTTTAAAAATCTTATATTAATAAAATACCAGATCGCAGAGCCGGAAGAATTAAATCAGGCCGTTCGTCCATTCCCGTAAAGTGCCTCGATGTCGTTGTTTACCGCTTCGGTATATAAAACCAACTCGGGTTTGAAAATTCAATAGATAAACTTACGCAATCCTTTTTCCTCCTTTTGAACCAATATTTTCAAAAGTTATAGAATAACATAAAAAAAATACAACCACATTTATGCAAAATATGCAAATTTTAAACAAACAAATGTAGTCGTCCATGAAATTCTAGAAAAATATCTAAATATTACATACAAAATGTTTATTTGCAATGAACTAAATACAAATAAATACATTTTAAACACTTAACTCAAAACTAAAGTAATTTCACCACAAAATTCCATCACAAATTCTAATTTCTAACTACAAACTATTAATCACGACATAAAAAACAATTTTACAATAATCTTACCAAGTCACACTAAGAATGACTTAATTTGATTAGAAACTAAACCAGTGGTGCAATTAACAAACTCGCTCTTAACTTGAAACCGACTTCATCAAGACAGTAATTACTTTGTAATTCACTGAAGTGCACAAGAGAAAAAATGGCTTCGTCCATTGTCGTGGACTGCTGATGAGCATTGGTTACTTGTCTTTGCTTGAAGAATGAGCAAGTCAGTTCGTATGGAAGGACGTCGAGCATCGGGAGCAACCATACCGCAGGCATCGCTCAAGCGACGTCGCAGAGACAAGCCGCGACTTGCATAATTCTGACATACGCCGAGGAAACCGGGCGCAACCTTTTTGTGTAGCGACGGACTCATCTCCGCTGGAAGATTGGCTAAGATGAAGAGTTCACAAAAGACGTCATCTATTCGTAGATTGCGCTTTGCCGATGTCTCCACAAAAGCACAGCACGGTAACGCAGAAACATAGGTCGCAACTTCTTCGCAACTCACTAACCTAAAATTATAATCCAATCGTTAACTCTACGTTCCATAGTCTTATAATCACAGATAGTTAACTCTGTATAGACCTCAAAAACTGCTCATATTTATGATACTCAAGTTATTTTTTAGTAGCTGTTTTTTCAGGTGTAACCTAGATCGGTTAACAGTAAAGACCGTGCACTTTACAGACCTTCTAGTTTGCTAAAAATATATGTAAAAGGACCCTTCCCACTGTCCAATCTATAGCGGGAGTTCCATATGCAACTCGTTAAAGTTATAGGGATTCGAAGATCTTCAGGATCATTATATACGCTCTTCAGTATGTTTTAGATCGTTAAACTATTTGTTCTATATACAGTCTTGCAAACAGTGTTGGCATCGATACTGTAAAATAATAGTTAGCTATCGCTAACTCGATAACGGAAAAATCTCTACTACTTTTCGCTTCTGCTATTTCTACTTTTATAAACATTTCGTTAAATATTCAATTCATCTTAAAAATTTTGATATTTTCACATTTCTATTAAAATTGTGCAGTTTCTGTTTAATTTCAGCAGTTTTTCATTGAATTTATTTGTTTTTTCAAGAAATTTCATTTAAAATTTAATAAAAAACATTAGAAAACACATTTTGCTGGCAATTTTTTAATCAATAAGTAACGATAACATTAAAAAAATTAGTGATGCTACTTGTAGCGACAGCGATGCCAACACAGCTTACAAACAGCTCGTAAAAGAACATGATTGCTAATCGTTCGTTCCATGGTCTTACAAATACAACTCGTTAAAGATCTCTTAGATCTTCGGGGTTTTTACGCGCTCTGATTAATCTTCGGTAATTATGTTTTAGATTCATTAAAATGATAATTCATTCACAGCCCAAGGTGATTTTTGACTATTTAGCATAATAAAATGTCGGGCTAATGAAGGATGAAATCAAATTTAACCTAATTTCCTATTCAAAGGAGGAAAAACAAACCTCATGAATAAAATGACACAACATCATGACACTATGGAATTAATCAGAGCTGAATAGAGGGCAAACATGGAAGCCGAGGAGGAAGAGCAAATGTTATTACAGGCCAGATTGATAACACAGCCAAGTTTCACCACCCTGTTGGAATATTAGATAAGGACAGGGACTCTGAATTTCTAAATCTAATTCAAGCCTGGAGTGAAAACAATCAAGACCAGAAACAGAAATAGAAAGCAATTATTTTATAATCCCATCTTTTCCGATAACTTTTATTACTTATATAAGTCCTAATACCACTTTTAGACTATAAGTTGCCTTCTCAAACTCCAATCCCATGAATAATCCATTGGTTTTGACTGGGCGCCCACTTGCAATACAAGTAGAGCTTTCCGGCAAATCTCTGCACTTTGGCAAAACTCTTGCGAGACTTTAAAGTTGAAAGTGACTTTTATGATTCTAAATGCCAGCTAAAACTAATTCCTTTGTCTAATTTTGATTCTCTTATTGCTTTTTGCCTTTTTTAAATTGCTTGTCAGGAACAGGTTTATTTTTTTGTTAACCAATTGACATGTTGTGAATGACTTTTATTGCAGCTGACAAGAACAAATATACATCCCATCTTGACTGAGCAATCAAAAGCTTGTTTCACCAGAAAAGTCACTCGGATGGTAATTTTCCTCAGATTGTTGTTTTAAAGTTGAACTTTTACTTAACTCCACATTGATTTTAAAAGCAAATGGATACCAATATGAGATATGGGCAAAAAATAAGGCCAATTAGAGTGACAAGATAAAAATAACAATGTTTGCACAACTCCAAAAAGAGAAAGGAACAAAGAAAAAAACACCTTGTTTACAGCAAAGCTGCTGAAAGCCATTGAAGATAAAACTAATAATTGGCATCATTGTTCCATATACCTGTATATTGATTTTACTGCAGACTCGGTGCAACAACTCTTAAAGGTTATAAATTTTTTTTCCTCATTAAATTTTCATAATCAAATTGAAAGATAAATAATTCAAAAAATTAAACTGCAAGTAAAAGCAAAGGCACTGCACAAATATTGCAGTAGAAATGCACATAATATATTAATGGAGAAGTTAAATCAATTAATTATGGCATTGTATAAAAGTAATATACCACAAGATGACTAAAACATAAGCCAAAACCACAATGCACCTCATAAATCAATTTAAAACTCATTTAATTATCAACAACGTAAAACAATTTCAATTTCCTATAAGTTTGCAACAAAAATTGCATAAACTAAAAAGCTTTTCCTTTGTCCTTGTACGTGCTCAGACTTTTAAAAAGTGGAGTTAAAAGCTTCTAAAAAGAGAGAAAAAAATCGAACCAGGTTTTTTATGCCCTCTTTTTTTGTCATATTGCGTAGCGGGTGCAGGAAAGTCGCTTTTAATCGGCTTTCTTTTAACCGAAATGTAAAAAAAACGTGCAAAGAATTGCTTTTATGCAGGAAAACCAATTAAATTTGCAGCCAAACAACAACCATAAACAAAAGATAAATTTTACGTACCTTTCCCGCTCATCTTTGTCGCATTTGTTTCCAACGATGACCATAGGCACTGCGTTCGATTTCTTCTTCTTCATTACTTCGGCCCCCATCTTCGTCTCGACAATTTGATCTCGTAATCGACATACTTCTTGAAACGATTCCAAGCTATCGACGCTGTACACTAACACAAAGAGATCACCTACAAACAATAAAAGTTTCTAAAGTTACTCACCTTGCAAACATACATACATACATAATATATACTATCTCTGGTAGTTAAATAAATATTTTTATATTTATAAAAATGAAAAAGTTTTATAATTGCAATATAAGTTTGTGTAATGAAACTTTTTAGTCATTTATATTCGGACATCAAAATGTAATTGAGACTCGTCTTTGTGTGCTTTGAATTGCACTGCGAGTTAATTATATTAAATGATGATAAAAGTTCACGCGAAACGAAGCTCAGCTATTTTTATCGTGCTTATTGTCCACTACATAACAATGGAATCGAGCGTTAAAAGCCCGTATCTTTAATCTGAAATAACGTTAGAAGAGACCGCACTTAGCTCGGATTGAGCCGCGACTTGCGGTTCGTGGAACAATCGATGCCTTATCGATGTCAGATATGCATCTGAAAGAAATTTTCTGTTTGCAACTTTAAAACTGATATCGATCGACGTTGCGACCAACCGTTGAAGTTGAGATTAATATCCAAACCAATCACGGAGATCTCCTTTATCCCTCGCTCCCTCCTGTCTATAACTCCGATTGGCTGTAAATGATTAACAGTCACATGACACCTGACAAAAAAAGTCAATTAAAACCGAAACTTAGGTCACTAATGGAAAAATGAGCTTTAAAGCCTCGATTTTTCATTTCTATAAACTTTTTTCATCGACCAACTTGAAATTGGGTCGTCATTCGAATCAAAGTTGCATTCACTTTTCCCCGTCGATGATTCCGTTGCCATACCGACAAAATTTCATCACTATTCATCAAAAACTTCATCGAAACTCAAAGTTGCAAAATAACGTCAAACATAAACATTAAAGTAACAATTCAACAACATTCAATCAGGCATTACCTGTAAGAAACGACAACCGTCGCATAGCAGGGAACGGGTGATTGCCCGAAGTGTCCAAAATGTCCAACTGATAAACTTCGCCCCGAATTCGGTAGAGTTTGCGATGAAAGTCCTCGATGGTCGGCGTGTAATTCTCGTCGAAGCGGTTACTTAAGAACCTCGACACAATGGCCGATTTACCCACTTTGGAGGAGCCCAAAATGACGAGTCGGACGCAGTTTCTTGCGGGTGGCCGGTATCCGGAAATGGAAGGCGTCGAAGAAGACGACTCGCCAACTCCCGAGGAAAAACACCTGTTGAACGACTTACTCCGCCAACCCAGCGCCTGCATCACGCACACGCGACACACTTGGCATCAAATCGACTCGAATAACTCAAACGGCGACTGGAGCGCCGCACAAATTGAAATACAAAGAAAAAATTGAGGAAAATAAAAAAATTTATCTTTTTTGGAAATAAATTTTTAATTTTTTTCTCGTTAAATAATTATGGAATAATTTTTTATTCTCTTTTTTTGAAGAAAAAAAATAATCACTAACTTAATGATGTCTATTTCCAGGAAATCGAATTATTTCTATACAAAAACATTTTTTATTACTTTTTGGTAAAATTTTGTCGTCAATTCATTGTAATTTATATGTTGTAACAGTTAATTTTCATGTATAAAGTGAAATTTACATGCAAAAATGCAATTTTTTCCATTTTCAAGCGTCTAAACAAATCTTTGAAAACTTGTATCGAAAAAAGCAAAATAAATGAAATAAATAAATAAAAAGAGATCAATTGGCAGCGAACAGGCAAGGAATTTAGCCCAAAGGCAATCGATGACGAGGTCGCTAAGCAACAGGTCGTCATGGCGACTCCATCTTAACACGACCTGACTCTCCATCGGATTAAGTTAATGGATCGTGATTACGTCATCGATTAACGCACAAACACAACATCTTAATTAGTAGATAATAAATTAACCAAAACCGCAAATCTAAACATTTAAAAATGTATATTTCCCACGCGCCGAATTATCCGATTTACGAGTTACCTAGAGAATTTAGAGCGCTTGGCGTCAAAACACGGTTCGTTTTACTTTATTTTAAAATCAAAGTTTATGTACAAATTTAATTAAAAAGCGACGTCGAGGTGCGGACAACTTTCAATAGGCTTCGGTTGCAGCTCGAAAATCCGTGGCTGAACGAGGAATCGGCGTCGACCACGTGGAAATCGGATTCCGCACAACTGTCGAGTGGAAAAAAGAGTAAAGTTTTGTTATCTCGAGAGCCGACAGAGATTTTTATTTACCCTGAACGTGTTTTTACGCGTCGACGCTAGATAATGGAAGTCGGTGCTGTCCATTGAACGTGTGAAAATAGCAAACGTCGGAAGGAATAAAGCGAGTCTGTCGGACGGTTGCCAGGTCAATAAAGCGCTAATGTCCTGTTCGCTTCCACCACAAACCAAATCCAATAAACGAATTGGCATCGGGTCGCAAAGGGTATCGAGAAAGCTCTCTGGAATAAGCTAATTTAAAAAAAATTCAAGTCATCCTGCTCTTCTGAAAAGAATTCCTCTTTCTAAAGTTTGCTTACCTGGAAATAGCCCAGAAGAACGTCATAACTGACCACGGAATTGATTTTCGCAATTATCTCGACCGACTTTATATCTAGCGGCTTTTCGTTGTTGATCAAGTAAGTTCTAAAATAAATTTCAAAAGACATTGTAACACTTCTAAGTATTCTAAAAACACCACAATCTTGTGACACCTTTACTTTAATTTGTACAAACCAACGGATAATAGTGGCACGTTAAAAGCCGAATAATGACTTTTCTATCAAATCCCTCATTCTATTTCCCTCGTGGACTACGGACCAAATCTAATCAACTTCATCTGTTCGTTATTTATTTATCATTAAATTCAAGTAGCTTTGCAGTTTCTCAATGAACCAAATTATTCTCCCCAATAACTAATAAAACTATCAACTATCACAATTTCTCCATAAAATCTTGAACGATAGTTCTATAATTAAGTCTGCAGGCGCAGTAAACTTGCAAACTTCTACTCAGACATTCCCAGCAAAGTGACAAAGCTGTGGATGAAGGAATTGACCGTCCGACAAATTCAATATTCCTCTCGCGTCTTTGCCACATCCACAGTCACAACATGTTCAGTGCGCTTCGAGACTTGTTATGTCCTCCGGAACTTGTCGGCAACTCTATACAAAGTGGAAAATAACTTCTGTCCCCCTTAAAAGTTAAAAATAGCTCCAAAATGATTTCAAATTTGATCTTCAATGTCTTCTTTGATGTCATTTGAGCCATTTGCATCTCTTTAAGGAGAATAGGAACTTTGTCCACTCTGTATAATTAACCAGCTGATGAGTTTACTAAATCAGCTGGTCGTACCCGAGGCTTGAATATTTAGAATGCTACAATTTTGACATGCCAAAAGATATCCTTACAACTTTAGGATATCCCGAGGCTCTCCCAATATTTGTCAGACATAAAATAAGATGACCCGAGAATACCGCAGGAAGAATAACTGATCGGTGACACAGCTAAGTTTTGGGTCCCGAGGCACGAAACAATTGTAGGCCCCCTATTTTCATAAAATAAAGTTTAATAAACTTTAAAAAGGTTGCCGCACTGCCTACTCTCGCTATATGGTAGCTACGCCCCCGGTTGCGATATTCATCGAATTCGAAGGCAAAGCTTAACAACATGTAATCTGAGCAATTCACTAACTGCAGTCATTAATCGTCATTAAAATTATGAGTGACATGGTTCATTAAAGATTTAAATTATGCTTTAATTTAAGATTATATCACATTACCTGCATTGCCACCCATTAATTTCCTTTCGAACCGCTTTCGCAACATCACTTTCGCTTTCAATAACCTCTGAATTTCCTTCGCAATCGACGAGTGCTAAACTCAAATCCAAATCCACCGAAGACTTCTCTTTCCAGACAAATGATACATAAACCGGCTCCCTTATTGAAAACGAACAAGAAAACAAACTAAAAAATAAAAAAAATGCAAAATTAATTGAATTCGTTTATTAAAACTTAATTAAAAACTTTTTCCCAACTTGAATCTTCTATTGTCTCCTTCACCGTCAAGACGTAAACATCCTCCACCTTCGAAAGCCTCGTCGACGTGAATTCTTGAGTTAATCGCTTGTTTGCTAATGGTGGGTTGGTATTGCTGAAGACTCAAATTATGCCACGGCGAAGATTCGACGACTAATCCCGAATGAAAAAATTGTTTTCCAAATCCTTGACAAAATGATGTTCCAAATGGAAGCGAACAAGGACCGTTAAGTGGAAGGTGATCGAGCAACAAACTCCAAAACCTATTAAATAATATCCTTTAACAAAACTCAAAGCATTACTGAACTCTACTTGGAAATTCCAATTAAAAAGAGTTCGCTATTAAAATTCAGCTTGGAATTTCCAAGTATCGAACTAAGGTTGCAAACAGCGTAAATTTTTTACAAATTTTCTACAGTTTTACTTCAAAATCTACAGATTTTCTGCAGTTTAATTTCAAAAATATAAATATTCTACGGATTTTTTTAATGTCAATTTTCACAACTAAAATTCCCAATTCCATTAAAAATTCAACGCAAAGTAAACCGCGCCATTAATTTTGCACGTCATAGATCATCCAGCCAATTAATTTCCAATTAAACGTTGATTAACGGCTTAAAGATGCAACCCTAATTCCAACTAACAAATTACATTTCATCGTTACTCATATTCCTTATTAATGAATTCTTTTTCTCCGAGCACTTCATAAACCCATCCAGGAGCAAAAATGGCCACGGATAAATCGAATGAACGAATCAATTCCAGCGGCTGCGTAAAATACAATCAGCTTTAACGATTTAGGACCTTTTGTCAGATCCGGTGTTGTCCTCGCTACAGAAGGTCCACCAAACTTTCAAATTTATATCCAATTGACATCGATTTAAGTAGAATTGCCATCGATTTAAATTCGATTTAAATTTGATGTTGATTTCATTGTAATGTAATTTGTACAAATGAGGTTCGATTAAAATGAAAGGGTTACGAAAGTCTTTGAATATCAATACAATTTTAGGAAATTCCATAAAATTCCATAAGAATTATTGTAAATGAAATCTTCTGAAAGTTGCATGAAATCAGAGAAAATTAGAAAATTTTAAGAGTTTTAAAAATAATCTTTTGATTTCCATATTATTTTAAATTACTTTCGGAAGATTTCCCAAGATTCCAAGACTGGCTGCTTAAGACCGCAACCATCCAGTGGCCTCAAGTGCAGATCTTAAAAATCCACATAGAATTCCCAGTCTGCAACCTGTCTCATGAGTATACATCAGGGTTCCCTAACCATCATCCGCTTAGAGCCCCCAAACCTCTACAGTAAATCCGCACTGTTCCACGAGATTTCTAGGAGACTTTGCAAAATTTCATAAATGAATAAAGGCCTTTTATTTCTTGCTGTTTAAATCAACAAGTTTGTTTTCATCTTCAGAGTCAGTGGTTTGCTGCTAAAATTTTATTTACTGGTTCCGGCACAAGTTCTCCCCTTCCCCTTCTCCAAAGAATATGAATGATCCTGGTGATACCAGGATCATTCATATTCTTGATAAGAAAAAAGAAATTGGCTGTAAATTAATCGCTCAACTTGCAGACAAACCAAAAACTTCTCTCGTGAGAGTAAAATCCATCCAGGATCCCAAATTTATTATTCTTTCATTGTAAAATTAGTGTGAATACTTATAAAAATCACATTTGTTTCCCTAAAAACCAATATTGGCTTTAGTAGCGAGGACAGAGGACCGCACATCAAACCGAATCAATCCTACCTCTTTCGTGTTAAATCCACCACCTCCCAACGTTCCCCTTCCAAAAACATCAATTCCAGCGTAAACATCGTGAACCCGCTCGCCGGCCAATTCCACGCTCTTCTCCAACTCCTCTTCTTTCCAGTTGTAATTCAGATAAATCCCATCACAACAGTCAAAAAAACATTTGTTGCAAGGATTCAGTTGATTCTGCCAGTCCAACTCCCCGTCTTCTTTAACGCTGTCGTACCACAAGACCAACGACCCTTCTTTTGTCCGGTGAAGCCGGTCAGTCAACCTTCGTAGGAAATCTTTCAAATTATCAATTTTGTCTTGCGCAATTTCATTTTCAACGTTAACCAACCAACCGTCGAGATCGAACCTGACCGCAATGGCCACCAAATTGTCGACAAACCTCCTAACGTCTTCTTGGGTGTCCAAAAACCCTTCACAGCACTCCTTCCCATCGGTCCATTCGGTTATAATTGTTCCTGTAATTTAGAACCAAACTTCACCACTCGGAGTCACAACTTAGTACCAAATCCCACCACCGCGAGCTATGGGGGCGCCATTCATGCAAATGTCATAGAAACAGGCTTTACTTACCTAGAATCTTAACGCCGTGTAAATGAGCGGCATCGATCCACGTCGTGGGTGGAATCGTAACGAATTTATGCGAAAAATAAACAAAAACATCGATACACGACCAATGGAAAAATCGATACGCGTTCCAATCCCGACATCCCTGCACAAATCTAAACAAACAAATCAAAATAAATCCAAAAATCCCTCAGACAAACACGTGGCAAATCACCTGTCGTGTAAATACCCATCTTTCATATCGTGACACACCAAACAACGCCATTTTGAATCGCCCTGCGACGCTCGCGTCTGCAGTTTAATCGAATTCGAGCAACAAGGGTCGACATCCGACTCTTTCCAATTTAAAACAGACTCCAAGGACGCTAGAGGCGACGACTCGGGCCCACCCGAAGCACAACACGAGACCTCCATTTACAGTTCCATGAAAACAAACCGATCGCCATCTATCTTTAAATTTCTGAACTTTTAAATAAATAAATAAATAAACAAATAATTGAGTCGTTTATGAATGAATTTTATTTTTTATTTGTACAGAAATTGAATAAATTAATAAATTAATCGTCAATATGGCCGATGAGAAGATCGTCTTCTTGCGGTTTTGTGTCGTTTTCTTTCGCTTCTTGCGCTTCTAGTAATTCGTCGTCGTCGTCTTCGTTTTGGAACGGTGACGAGGTGTCGTAGGCGAACGCACTGCGTGCCAAGTCGACTTCGATTGGGAAGATGTTGGTCTGCGCCATTATTTCGTGACAGTCTTTGTGGTAATGCGATAAAGCTGTGATTAGACGTTGGAGTTGCGAAACCGTTTCTTGCACTGAAAATAAATTTTTTGTTTTAATCTTTTTGTTCGATATTATTTTGTTTTTCAATTGCTTTGAAGTACATTATGTTGTTAACCTGGGTTGATAAAATCATGTTTTAAAAAAAAAAAATCAAATAAATCAGAATTCTTTGATTAAAATCAGATTTTTTTAAAATAGAAATTTTCTTTAACAAAAATGTCAGAAATGATTGATCTAAATTAATTTAATCAAACAACTCTGCACAAAACATCTTATTTTCTTTGTTTTTTGATGATTTATTATATTTTTCAAGTTGTTTTTGCTATTTTATTGTTTTTAAGGTGTTTTTTAAAATGTTTTTAGATATTTTTTACTGTTTTTTCATTGGTTTTTGGTGTATTGTCATCATTTTTAAATATTATATATTGTTTTTGTGTAATTTTTGTGTAATACTTTCTTTATTTTATCGTTATTTACGGTGTTTTTTACACTTTTTCTTTTCAAATCACCGTGTTTTTGATCCAACAGCTCCAACTTGACTAGAACATCCGACCGCAACTTGGCAAACCGAGTTCGCGCTTCTTGCCGACACCGAAGTATCAAACGATACTCATAATTCCCAGTTTCCACGCGATACAACGGTTCCTGAAGCGCCGCATAACTATACTCTTCATCATCCATTTCCTTCACTTTCAAACAATACGACTAAAAAAAAAAATTAAAAAAAATTTAAAATTTCGATTTTTTTTCAAATACTTTCAATATTTTTTTTACCAAATATTCAAATTTAGCGTCTGCGTATTTTTTTATGGTCAGTTTTGTGTCCGGAACGGCTTTGGTCAAATATGTGCTCAAGTCTGCCAACATCTGTTTGAATTAAATTTTTTTTACTTTTTGTATTTTTAATTTTTTAAATTTTTTTTACTGGTTTCACTGTTTTCAGCATTTTGATTCCGAATTTCTCCATTTGTCGATGTGCGTCACCGAATTGAGTAAACGCTTCGCTGGCTCTGGATTGGGGTTCGCGAACTCCGATCGATGCAAATGTGTCTCCAAAAGCTGGAATTAGAAAAATGTAATCAAAAAACAATAAACGTGTGAAAAACTGAAAAGAAACGTGGAAAAAATTACAAAAACACTAAAAATAGCATAAATAAGTTTAAAAAAACATGAAAATAAGTGAAAAAGTTGGAAAAAAACAAAAAATAAATGTGAAAAAGTGAAAAGAACACGAAAAAAATTGCGAAAAACTTAAAAATAACATGAAAAAACGTGAAAAAAGCAACAAAAATCCAAAAACAATTCAAAAACCACAAAAAAAAACAAATAATCCTTTCAAAAAATTCCAAAAACAACAAAAACTCCCAAAATTACCTCGATGCACCTGACACAAATCAAAAAACGCCTTCAACATCCTCTTCGTATGCTCCATCAATCCTTTATACATCCTCTCATTCCTCTCCAACTCGCTCAACTTCTTAACCAAACTATCTACAACACAAAAACCAAAATCAAAACATCAACAAAAAAAAATCCAACATATTACCATTGCACAAAATCGCTCTACTCAACCCCAACGCATCCGCCGTACTCGAACTCATATTCTCCACAATCCGATGCTTAACTTTCTTCAAAACTACAAGAAAATTCAAAAAAAATTCAAAATTAATTCCATTTTTCTGAAAAAAATTCAATTTCCTACCGATATCCAACGATTTTCCTTGTTTCGGATCAGCGTGTAATTTATTATAATGAATCGTCACGTGACCTTTAACCCCTTGAATCATTTTAGCGACGTCGACTTTAGTTCTTCCTTTAACCGAATTATTTCCAACACCGACGATCTCGTCGCCCGATTGCAGGGTTCCATCTTTAGCGGCCGGAGTGTTATCGAAAACTTGAACGACGTACAAACACGGACATAATGGCGCTCCACCTCCGATGCTAATCCCGATCAAATTACTGTCGTCTTTTTGAATCATCACGTGACCCGATGTCACCGTCATCCCCCTTAAACGAGAAAAATTTTAAAATTCAAAAAATTACATTTCGCCTAAAACGTAACCGAAAAAAGTACAAAATCCAAAAAATTCCCAAATCCAGTTCACTTGTGAATACACTCTCATGTCATTCTGATGTCATCCAAACTCACAAGTGAACTGGAATCGGTAAATTTCACCCAAAATGATCAAATTTCATACTTTTTTCGACTTAAAATCCATAAAATCGAATTAAACGACCCTAAAACTATCTGACTCGGTTTGATCGTTAATTCGCGAGACATCTGTGCAAGGAAAAGTGAGAAAAGCGAAACACCTGCTTATCGCATTTGGCGATTTTTCAAAAACAAAAACAAATACATTTAAAAAATTAAAAAAAATTAAAAAATAAAAATTACATGGTGTCTTCAGGAAGCCCCAACATGAGCAAATCTTCAGGATCATCCACATCGAAATTAGGAATCACGTGATATTCAGAAAACATGACTACTCAGCAGGAAAATAAGACAAACTTAATGGGAAGTGCTATAAAATGAAGGAAAATTAAAATAATAAACGTAACAGATGGACAGGTGTTTCGCGTAAAGTGCAAAGTAAATTTATAAACAGCTGAAATATTAATAAAATACATTTTATCCTCCTCCATAAAGTATTCCTCTTCATCTTCCAGCATTTTCAGTGACTAGGAATGACTAGAAGTTGAAATTTCCCAAAAATCCGAGCAAAAATCACAAACGCAACAAACGAGCGGCCATTTTCAACGAGTCTAAAAACAGACCGACACAACAATAAAACCAAACTTATTTTTCATAAATTCACAAACATTTTCCCACAAAACCCACCTCCAAATCCAAATTTCACTATATCCCCTAAAATTAAAAAACAAAATCTCACCCCAAATCTACCCATAGACCGACACCTCAGCACCTACCGCCCTCTGCCGTTCCCGCTACGCAGGGAAGCCAGCGCGTCGCCTTACCACGTGAACGGAAAAAATCACGTGACTCTTACGGGGCCCATAAAGCCACCGACGCCGGCCTTTCGATCAGAGAACGAGAGGCGAACAATCACCTCGCTCACCTTTGGCTACCGCCATGATCGAATCACCGCTGATCGAACGGTGCGCAGCGGACGATGCACGGATGACGTCACGCAAATGGTCAACACACAATTATTGCTCACCCGACGCGTGCAAAAAATAGATATACACACTCAGGTAAGTGCAATAATGCGCATCCGTCATTTACGTCGTCGCACGCTGCGCGTTGTTTATTTTATTGACAAAATCAATCGAGTGTGTTGTGGACAATAAAATGAGAACGCAAGATATTTATTGCCGATTTTCTCTATCGATGATTCTATTGCAATATTCTTATAGGATCGTATGTGATTTTGGAATACCTTTTCTATAGTTTTCCTACAGACAATTCGTACGGCGATCGCGCAATTGTACATCGAAGTTCCGCTCGATTTAAAAATCGTTAGCAATAGCGCAGTAATAAATTATTAAAGTCTCATTAATGATGGTGTAATTATATTTTTTTGGGTGCTGGCGGGGGTTGAAGGGAGAAGTCGGTTTGGCGTGAAATCAATTTGATACACTCGTTCCTCCGAGATAAGTCAGTCAGTCAGTATGAATTCAAAGAACTGGGTTAGTGCGAGCGGATCACCGACATCCAGACGCACAAAAAGCATTTGGAGTTTGGCCAAAAGAAATTTGGTCAATGCTCTGTGATCCTGTCAGATGGTTTTGTGCTTGCAAATTAATAAGGCATTAAGGGAAATCAATCATGGCTTTTAAATGGCTCCTTTTGGCTATTAAGGGAGAGGGCCAGGGGGTTATCGAGGTGATTTTTTGCTTTTGGAGGACAAAGTTGGGACTTTGGGTGCCTGGAGAGGGCAGAAGGAGATAAAGAAGACATTCTCAATGGGTTTTTGGAGCTCGGAAGGGCAAAGGAGGTGTACTTGGGAGGTTGGAAGGGCAAAGAAGGACATTTTGAATGACTTTTGAAGTTGGGAGGGCAAAGAAGGGGTAAATTTGATGATTTAATATTAACCCGATTGCCTTTCGGTCTTCACCGGCAAATTTTCTTTTCATTAAAACTTCTTTCCAATCCCCATTGCGGTAAACTCCGCATCTTCAGAACCGGTGCAATCCGCAATTACTACCTCTGGAATCTCGCCAGACCTGTGTCTGACGTCATCCATCGCTGATTTCTTTGCATCCCTTGAAAATTCATCAGAAGTGTTAGTTAAAACGAGTTGCCAGGACGCAAATCCCCCGGGTCATAAATGCCAATGGACGAGGAAAATAACAATTCAGCTCACAGGATATATTATACTTTTCCTTACAAACTGTCACTCGAATGTCAAAGCAACAGGACGCAACAGGATGCATATTCAACGTGTCAATTCCATCCCCTTGTTTTCCAACTCTTTAAACCTTCGACTGCTTATTTTACTACTCGTTCGGTCTTTTATAACCGCACCATTAACATCATCCATTCTAATGCTATCTACAACGCTATCAGTGCCATTAAGAAAAAACATCCAACAGAACTAAACATATCCAAACAAAGATCTAAAAAAACAACATTACGTTAATGACATTTAGATTTGCGAGATAACACGCCTTAAATCTCAATTAAAACATCCCTAACAGTCTTTGGAGTTGTTGTATTTGATTGTTTGTAAATACGAGAACGTAAAACGGTAATAGGGTAGCCGCCATCTTGGATTTTCATTCTAAAATGAATTTAAATTAACGTGCGAGTGTAAATGTAGAATCGAACGAATGAAAATAATAATGATATTCAATTCGACGCGCGCGCTTCAATAAATCAGAGAAAACTACGCGCGAAAGCGATTGCGTCAGACATTACACACATTTTTCGAAATTATTATACAACCGCAGAATGGATTGACATACTTCGTGTATCGGTCAAAGGCGAGAGGTTCCGGTGAAATTTTCTCATCAAAATGAAATGTTAATGGAAGGTTTGAAAGGGTGGACAGCAACAATGGGTCTTTTGTGGGAAATTGATTTCAACATTTTCAATTTTGCTGAAAAGAATTTAAAATTGTGTCATTCCATTATATTCCTATGGGAAGTTAATTTCATTTATGCCGTGCGCTGTGCAGTGCAGTTAAGCTTTAGGAGACAAAAATACGAGACTCGCTATCTGAGCTAGAGCACTATTGTGTGTAGTTTTCTAGGGGAATGTGAGGTAGATATTTTGTGAGGGGGGATTGCAATTTTGAAATTATTTTCTGCAGAGGATGTAGCAATTTTGGTTGTTTCTGCGACAGATCATTGTTAACTTGTTCCGATATTTTGCGCTTTGTAATTTTTAGTCATCTACATTATTGAACTTTTGACATTGTTGCTTGTGATTTTCGCATTTAATTCTGCAATCTTTGCTTTTCATTTTGCATTTTTGCGTTTGCCTGCGCAATTTTCGCATTTGGTATAACATTTTTTAAATTTGATTTTACAATTCTTGCATTTGATTTTGCATTTTTGCGTTTGGTTATGCAATTTTTGCATTTTATATTGTAACATTCGCATTTAATTTTGCATTTTTCATTTAATTTTAAAATTTTTGCGTTGATTTTGCAAATTTAAAAATATTTTGCATTTGATTTTGCGAATTTTAAAATTTTTTTGCATTTGATTTCTGAAATTTAAACACTTTACTTCCTAATCCCCGCCATTTTGCCTTTCCCTCCACAATTTTCGACATCTCATAAATCCCTTCACCCCTCCCACCTCTCCCAACTGACTTCTCACCTTCCACAAAACAACACTTCGCTGCAACATTCATCCCGTATCACCTCCAACCCACACACCACCTTTAAGCCTCATCCACACAATCCTCCTTTTCACACGAAACTCCTTTATATTTCTCACATTTGTAATTTCCACTTTATATTTCGCCATTTCGCTTCTTTTATGCTAAAAACCTTCATGACGCACCGTTTTCAAAACAACTCTATTCACGTTTATGTTTTCCGCAATTGCAAAAGTGCAAAATGCTGTAGTGGACGATATGTAGTTCGATTTTAAATCAGCTTAAAGAGACCCTGGAAGGTGGAGAAATCGATCGACGTTTCGATGCAATTCGAGTATCAAGCGCAAACGCGCGACAAACCCGACGCTGCATCGCAAACCCATAAAAAAATCCTTTTTTTCAAACACTTTTCCTAAAAAGTCGTAATTAAATTGCTAATTCACCGACTTCGGAGCTGTGCGGAGCTCGGCACATCCTCCGCCATCATCTATCACGGTCGTGATGGCAACGGCCAAATAAATTCGCCGTAGCTGAAGATCACAACAGGTGATTGCACCTGTTTCACACTTACTTGCCGTTTATTCAATTAAACACTGACCTAATAAAAGCGACACGATCCTTTTGTGTATTTCCAGTGCATTCACGCTCGGTTTGGTGAAATTTATTAAAATTTTCCTTCGCATCCATAAATGGCGGACGACACGGACCAGAGGATTCGTCTGGTCGTTCTGGGTGGAGGCGGAGTGGGCAAAACGGCCATCATCAAACGATTTTTGTTCAATACGTTCGAAGAGAAATATCGATCGACCGTCGAAGATCTTTATTACAGAGAATACGACATAGGAAATGTCACTATTAAGGTAAATAACTCTCGTGCTATTGTTTCTATAGTTACCGAAAGGATTATTACAAAAGTTTAGGATTAAAAATAATTTAGCAAACTCATTCTGCAAAAAGTCAACTTTTCCTCATAAATATTGCGTTAAGATCTATTTAGAGAGCATCAATGTGTTAAAAATCAACGAACAATACAAAGTAAAGAATAAAAGTAAACTTTTAACGATACGATATAACAAAGATATAGCAAACGCAGTTGTTTAACATCTGTTATTAAGCAAGAGAAATCGAGAGATAAGCCATTTTATCATGGATTCATAGTATTCTTTACAAACACCTATTCAATAATAATAATAATAAATAATAACGATGAGTGTTTTGCAGGTTGACATTCTAGATACGGCAGGGGACCTTCAATTCCCGGCCATGAGACGACTGTCGATCGCGACCGCAGGAGCATTTTTGTTGGTGTATTCGCTCACGTGCCCGGCATCGTTCGACATTCTCAAGCAATGTTTTCAAGAAATCCGAGATAATCGCTCGGATTTCGATCGCGTTCCCATAGTCGTTGTGGGAAACAAAGCCGAAGTCGACGAACGGCACAAGCAGGTTTGTCATTTCCCTTTTGCAAATTGCAATCCAATGTTTACTTTACGACGGTTACTAAAACTTGATAAATATCCGTCAAACGGAACTTTATTTTCTTATTTTGAAAAATTGTATAGATTACTGTAGAATTAGGCTTAATGACATTGAATTACATTAAAGGTCCATAGAATTCAATAGAACGTTTTTACCTGGGAGTGCGAAGAGATTTAACGAGCATTCGGTTTTACTTTCCACAAACTCATTATTATTATTATAATTCGTAATGCAATAATTAACGAAGCAACACAATCGAAATATTGACACGATAGAAATGTTTTAAAGCGGAAAACCGAAAACTTTGGGTTTTTCATCCGCCGGTTCTCGCTTTTTGTGAAAAAAGCCATTTCATCATATTGGAAGGGAGTTGCCATGGATACAAACATCCACAACGTTCTTAAATGGTCTCGGCGATTTACTGCGAATCCATCTTCGCACTCAACCTGTATCTCCCTCTCAAGGCTTGCGGTTCTTGTAATATTGATTTTATGAAGCAAATACAAAGCACCGTGCAAAAGTCTCGCACAAAAGTAAGGTGTTTGAAACGTGACAAAGTAAAGCTTTACAAAATGACAAGCACGAGAGAAATCTAATCACATGTTGTGTGTGATGTGTCACTCGTATGGAAATTTAATTCACAGTTTCCCACAGAGAATTGACATTCTAATTTCCATTGTAATGTGACATCATGCGGTTGTCAGATTGCAAGTTTGTCTTCCATGAATGCATGGGTAAATAGACTGCATTCAAGGTTTTACAGCTATTCCACAAAGATTTTTCCACATGTCAACAACCTATGATTTGCCAAATGGCACAGACAGCGCACAATGGTTTGTTAAAAAAAAATCAATTTCAGAATTAGGAGCAAATGATGGCAGAAAGTCAATTGCACAGCTCATCATCAAGGTAATCAAAGAATCAATAAATCAACACAAAAGCACCGAGTTTGTGTGCTAATGGATCTTTGAGGGGACATTACTTCTCGTGTATCAATACTTCGCCAACATCAACAAATGAGTGTGTCTGCAACTTTCCACTCAACCGTGTTTGATGTGTACTTTACAGTCAAATTTAATCAGTCTATGCTTTGATTGCAATTGGCTCTTTCAATATTTAACCCACTGGGAATCACAATGAGGATATTCGGCCACAAAATTCGATGCGGAATACAAATAAGAGTTTGTGCTGACACCGTTAGTTGCCCAATTCATTTCTAATCTCGTTTTGCATTCAACATCTACAATGAAAAAGGAAATTACGGAGATGGTGCAAAAATTTCATCATCCAATATCTGTGCTTTAAGATTTTATTCATTCCTTGCATTCCTCGAATTCCCAAAATGGGATAAGGCCACTTTACTTTCAAAGCATCCAGCAGCAGTGAGAAAACTACCAAAGCCACGTGTGATCCTTATAATACCATAAACAAGCTCATTCAATTGCAAATATACTATGTTTTTACTTAACGCATTTCGAAAAGCCGCGACTTAGAATAACAGATTCGTCTAATGACACAAAATGGTGCAAGAATAAAGAAAAGGACGAAAGCCATACGGCAAAGAGAAAGCCACAGGCACAAACAGAACAAAGCGAAAAGACAAACATAACCCAAATCCCAGTGAAGATGTGGAAGTTCAGCGACAGTCGTCGGTGGAATTATGGATTTCTGTTGTGCGGGAACGTTCGGCGAAAGCAGCAAAGCCTGTTGCTTGCTCCTTGCTTTTAAAGCAGAGAGATTCACAACCAACACAATTTTATTTGCGGTTCTGTTATAAATAAATGGCCATTCGATAACCGCTGGCGGTTCAAGATGCGTTTAGGCAAACTAGCACCGGCCTATCCATTATTGTAGGTTCACACTGAGCCATAACGTAAGGAAACGTAGCAATATTCTCTTACGTTATGGCATTTACATGTTCACACTTGTCTACGACATTTTATTTGAATCAACCAGTGAGGGAATGCGACGTAAAGTGAAATCATCAACATTGTGATTGGCTGACCATAGCTTTTTACCTTACGTTACGGTTTCAAAACAAATTTGAAGTAAGAAAAGTAGCCGTGACAGCTCGATTTCAATCCCACAATGCACCATTCCTTACGTTACGTCTCGGTGTGAATCTACCATTAGATGCAACACATTCCAACAAAATGTAATTTTTTTTGTTAAAAATGATATAGATTCAGAAACAAAAAAATCGTACAGGTAACAACCGCATAAGATGAGTCAAAGAACTACATCGCAACAAAAACTGCCCCCTGGCTTCGGCTTTCGACCGATTCAGAAAACCCAGGCGGTTACTCAAAGAGCCTTGTGAAGAACTGTATCACAATTTTTAAGTCTCATCTACGGTGCGTCAAACCCTTGAGCTAACCCTAAGACTGAACAAAATGACAGTTTGTCTACAATGTTCAAAAAAATTGTCCAGAAATTTTATAATGAAATCGTGAACATCAAAGAAGAAGCCTCATGTTACCGATAATTCCATCGGTCGGCTTTTCCAAACCCAATTTCTCTGTACAATTGCTGTTGGGTGCATTTCCACTTCACCTTTAACCATTGCACAATACAATTACTTGGGCCATCATGCTACTCACAATAAGCACAAAATGCCATATGTGATCTATCTCATCATCTACCGAGCCAATACAATAACCCTTTACTCTACACACCCCTAGTATTATTATGTTATTGCTTCTGCAATTTCAAATGTTTTATTACCATTGTAACTGTCAACTACCAAATATAAAGTTCAAGTGGGGGGGGGGGGGTTCCTGCCAGTTAAATGGACCATTTAACAGTGTTAAAATGTAGGCCTAACTTTACACAATTGCTTTTCTCTTAATAGGATTAAATTGGGTTCTCCACTAAACAGTAAAAGGTGGAGACATTCATTTCACAGAAAATTAAAATTTAGAACAGTGTAGCATAAAGAACAAAATCCGGATGAATCACTGCTGGAATACCTCGGTTACCGTGCGGTAAATCAATTACTCTTACTTATTAATAATAAACATAGGTTATTCCTCTAAAACCGCAAACAGCAGTTTTAATTAATAATTTCTGCTTCGCATTTGCTTTTTTAAGGTCTTCGCATAAACCAAAAGCTAATTACAGAGGTCTAGCAATTTGGTTAGCTTTAAATTATAAATTTCCACAAAATAAACTTATTGCAAAGTTTTAATTCTCAATCTATTTGTTGGGTGGAGAGCGCGCGCACAATATTTTCCTATAAAACCAATTCTGGGAAATCCCATTTTCTTTGCTATGCATGATTTGTCGTGTTTGTTATGTGTTCGATGTTTGTTCTGCTCTGTCCATTGTATTTTCCAAGCAAACAACACATTCCTTCTGCTTAGTTTTAACAAACTCTGCGCTGCAGGAATTTATTTATTGCTTTTAAACAAAATGCCACTATACCAGAGCAGAAAACATGGAAGACAAAATTGAGTTTGCCAATTAATTGCGTTCTCCTCTAAACTTCTTTTTCCATCTGGAGACAGGTCACGTGCGGTAGATATTGGCAACCTTAAGCGATATCCATCAAGCGTTAGTCTTCGTGTTAATATGGCACTGATGAGAGCAAAAAAACATGCTGTCTCGCACACTTGTTCGTGCGTTTCAGAAGGTTCCATGAGATTAAATGTACTGACCAAGTGCAGTGCAAACAAAAAATAATGACCAACACTGCAAGACAAACACAACTCATGTCCAATTTTTGACATAAGATAATGCTAAGCAAAAGTTGGTATTCATGAAAGAATTCCTATGCAAATTTCTAAGTAAATAAAGTAGGTTACTTA
>JAQIXT010000155.1:0-60597 GCA_034700445.1 Stenotaenia linearis
CCAGCCCTTAGAAGCCTCTAAGGAGGCAATTTTCTAAGGTATAGCTCTAAGGGAGAGCTCCGCAAACTCTCTATTATACCTACAATACATTAAGTTTATATACTTCTACAAACTTGTCAAATAAAATAATGAGATAAATAAAATTAGGAAAGTTTGGTAGCAAGATTGCATTTAAGATGTCACTTGCGAATGGGTTGGATATTTGTCATGTTTATATGTTCAGTTAATTGCAAGGAGTTATTGTGCCCTTAAAATTTTAATTGTCCTTGCACAACGAGCTAACAGGCTTCTCTAGGTAAATAAAATATTCCCGCATTGCAATAAGTATCTTCGAAAAATGCGGTAAAAAGCATTCTATTCATAAATCTTGTATAGTAAAGATGGATGAAAAAATGAGATACTGAGTGTGAATACTGGTAATGATAAATAAGAACAGCCATCACTATTCTTTGTTTTATCTTGAAACTAAAGCTATTTTATTTTTCCCCTCTTTCGCACTTCGATAATTTCAGCTTTTGTGTGTAATGTGATATGTTCTTCTGTTTTTAAGTTACAATCAGTAAGTGTAGATTACAGCTAACCCGAATTCTTAAATCAAACGAAGAAACCATACAATGACATCAAAGAATTGAAAGTTATACCACATCTCGTGATCGAGATTAGAATATTCAATTGTTAATGATTCAATGGTAAATACAACAAGGTTGGATGTCTTCTTCAGTTTCGTGTTTTAAGTTTTAAAGTTGACAATATCTTTTTGAAATATGCGGCTTTAAATTACACAGATATTATACCAAAGCTCTTGACATTTACTTTGGCTTTGACATAGAAAAATATAGGATTTTGTTCTGTCTGAATTTTTCAGTGGTGGCTGGTTATGACTGTGCTGTTTAACTTAATTGCTGAGGGACATTGGGAATTGGCTTGTAGAAATGATTCAATCCATCTAAACTTCACTTTGGAGTTTTAGCTTTCCAGGGCAAGGGAATTGAGATTTATTAGCTTAATATTCAATTAAATTATCTAGCCTGAGGATCTTATCAATCAATTGCAGAACTGTGTCCAAAACAAATTATGGAATGAATTTTTTTTTGGTCAAAATTATTGATGGCACTAACATTATTATTTAACCATTGTCAAATATTTCCAATCAACCTGCCAAGAAAGGAAAAAAAATCTTTCCAAATCGAGTAAATATTGAAGAGACAAGGTTTTGCACTCTTGTCCCCTTCTCTATCAATCTATCCGTTTCTTTTTGCAGACTTGCTGGCTTTTACCTCACTCAACCGTCTAACGAAACATTAACCACTGATGAGGAAAATTCTTTTAAAATACTATTTACTACTCATAAATAAGAGAAAATGCTTAACTGAAATATAGATAGTGTTTAAGTGCCGTACAGAATGAAACTTTTGGAAGTACATCTCGGACTAAACCAATTGACAAGTTAAATAAACAAAATTTATTGTCGAAATTTGTGAAAGTAAATCTAATTTATTTTTCCGTAATGGAAAACTGAGGTACACTTTAGATTTTCTTTGTTATAAATTGGTAAAGCCATTTGAGTTCTGATATTTTTGTTATCAGAGAAGCTTAAATAATCAATAGAAAAGTTGTCACGAGTTTTATGCCTGGGTTGAAATGTCCTTTCCTTTGCTAGAAAAGTGACAGCATTAAAGTGTCTTTTATTAGTTCACCAGCAGATGTGTGACAGTGATGTTGTTGAGTGCTGAGAAGAAAGAGAAAGGTAGAAAAAATATATACACCGGCGCTATATGCCTTTTTATTGGGACGTATTGATTTCTCTCGAGTGAAGAAATAAAATCCACAATACAATCTCAATTTTTAATGTTTTCCTTTTTTTATTATTGTTTTTTATTATTTTTTTTTATTCACCTATAATTTTTACTTTTCGTTATAAAAGTAGGGGAAATTAATATCTGGCAAAGTTTTATGTAAAGTCTTTAATTAAGATCAGTTAGTTGTGAAGAGGTAAATTTGGAAATTACAAATGAGTAGAAATTATATTGAATTATGACCCGGTGGTCAGATGGTAAGTTTCACCTGTGTGGTTATATGCCACAAGCAATTTATAACGCGGTAAACATAAACATTTGAGCTAGTGCAACATTTGCTATCGAAATGTGGATGCAAGCGAAATATTAATCTAATACACTACATTTAGTTATAAACTCTGTCTGTCTTAACTCTGAAAATGATTTATTTTTCAAAATAAAATAAATATTAAAAGGCTGCAGGCGCAATACCAACAGCCAAAAGATAAAAGCGAGGCCAAACCACAGGTCAGGATGCTAATTTCCGCCCCTATTTATCCATCCGATATTGATGTGTTTAGCAAACTTCTACTCTCTAGGTGTGAGTATTAAATTTTATTTCGGTATGGACCAGCTGCAGCTTGAGTTAGGACTTTACCTCTTTCGAAGTTACGTTATAAATAAAGTACATCAGGTGCAGGTGTCTTGGTAAAAGTTTACTGTTGCAAGTGATGTCGATGGCAACACGAGCAGCTGGGAAGTAAAGTGGATGACTTGATGTTAGTTGACTCGAATCCAATAAAAATTTGTATATGTATAATTTATTCTGTTTGTAGAGCTGGTAATTTTCTCCTAGTGGATTGTGTTTTAGGATTTAAAAAATTCGGTCGATAAGACGCATTTGGAAGTTGGGGAAAATAAAGAATTTAAGAATGGTGCGCAAGGAATGCAAGGAAAAAAAAGAAAAAGATAGGTGAAGGTATTTATATATTTATTTAAAAGATACTGCTGGGAAGGAGTTTTGGTACTTGAGTTTATTTCTGTAGCAAATAACTTGAATTTGTCCAGTTCACCAAGAGAACAGATGTAGGTTTACAAGTACACACAAAATTGAAGGTAGGATGCCTTCAAGCCCCGTACGTCCCATTTTTCTAGACACTAACGCATAATTATGGGCAAGGAGGGAAGGAATGGAACCGTAAAGTACGCGAGACCAACTTAACTTGACTCAAACAGCGCAGTGGTGAGCGCATGCGCAATTCATTCTAATCTTGATAGTGAAGCTGAGTCTTGAGTGAGGGAAGGGTTGTTGGCCATTCCCATAATGCGCACATGCCAGCCATTTGCAAGGGATTTATCTTGTAGGCGGATGTCATCTGTGCATAATGAATAATCTGGAAAGCGTCACTCCTAAATTGCGTGTGCCTATTTTGGAATTTGGATTTTTTTCTGTAATTTTAAAAGTCTACTGCGATGGATTAAAGTCAAACGGAAAGTGCTGTAATCCATAAATATGAAAAGTTAATTTAAAAGTCTAAATATCGATTTTATCCAGTTTAGAAAAAATTTCGCATGCGACTCGAATTTTGTAATATTAATGTTTGTCATTTCAGCTTTGAATGTTGTGACGATTAGAATAGATGAAAAGAGGCAGAGAATCCGAGTTGATGTGTAAGAATGCATTTCAAATAGAAATTTATTGCAGCTAGTGACTGCTAAAAAGAAGTGGTAGATGAGAGTGAGTGTAAATTTTGCTGCTAAGTTGGTGTGCAAAAATATTGTTTATGACCCAGAAAGGAGTTGGTGAGTGTAGTGTAGGAAGTTGTTTAATTTTCTTCTCGACTGAATTAAAGCACTCTGGAGCCCATCATAAAACACCATTAGTCACTCCCACACAATCACCAGGAGAGAAATACATTTAGACCACCTGCAAAGACTTGTATTTTTCTCTTGTGGTTTATGTATTCTTCTTTTAACTATTTTTTTTTATTGCCACTATTATCACCATTTGAAGAAGCAAATGAAAATTTAGCAAAATAAATTTTAATTTAGTCTTAACTTAAACTTTTCGTTTTATTTCGTAGTAAGTGGGCGTTGAAAAGATTTAATTTTTTTTTCAACTTGAAAAGATGATTACACCGTTTTAATTAAAGAAAATAAATAAATAAGGATTTTGATAGCATTGCACCTTTGATTTTTTTCTTGATAATAGATGTGAAGTAAGCAAGTTTTTAATTAAATTCACTCTTACCTATTCACGTAGCCAAAGGGTGTGGCGCAGTAATTGGCTTTGATCAAATTAGAAAGCAACACCACGTTTCGTGTGCTCTCTTACATTGGAATTTTCTAAATTTTTGGACGTTTTCCTTCAGACTCATCAATTTACATTAACAGCCTACTAACTTTTGATAATTTTATTTTTCTTGTTATTTTCTTTTGGCGAGAAAACTGTTGTCTAGCGATATGATTCGCTTCCGTTGTGTTAGCAATTTCCTTTTGATGCAGTGCAACTTTATTCTGTGTTTGCACTTTTCCAACAATTTCATTCGGTGACCAAAATATAAAAAGCTAAAATGAATCCACGCAGCTTTATGCTGACCCAGCTTTTTGTTCACTCACTGGGCTGACAAGTGCGTTCGTTATCACTGGGTTGGGTCACGTATTTGTTCTTGGCAGTGGAACGACTTTAGGACTTGGTAAATGGTGGAAGAACATGGTGATTTTGGTTCTGTTACGATCGTTTTTATGTATCACTATGGGTTTTCCTTTCTTTCATAAAATAGTCCAATGTATACGTGTTTATTTTGTTTTCCAAAAATATAAGCGCAAAATGTCATAAGTTGAATCTCTGAAATGGTAAATAATAAATTAATTTTTGTTACACAATCGTCTAATCAAAATATAATCGAGTAATAATTGATTACTTCCATTTTCAACGAGAAAAAGTTTTTTAAAAAAGAAAGAAAAAGTCTTCTAAGGACATGATTTTTCTTAGAAACTTATGAGAAAAAGAACATTCCCTCGTTTCTTTCACGTCGTCTTTGGGATGCTGAGTTGTTGCCATGGTAACGTCAAGATGAGCACAGTCCTCGCTCGATGTAACGAGGTGGAGAAGGAAGGTAAAAGTGGTGCGATGTTCGAACCTTATTTTGCCAACAAAACAGGCTGACTCACTAAACACACTACCTGACACATAAATATTGTACGCGATTTATCAGACGTGATTGGAAGGGACATGTAGAGTGGGGGAACTCGAATGAGTAACCCCTTTTCACTTCTTTAATGGATGCACGAGGTGAGATGTAGTATTCATCGCATTGGACGATGGATGACACGAAGTTGCACGCGTATTTTTGATAAACGACCTCAGCTGGTTACTCATTAGGCTTAAATATTAGTTATTTATTAGTGCCAGCTTTAGCTGCTGCTGCCTGCCTCTTACTCATGTGTCTGCTGCAGTCGTAATGAAAGTGAATGGATCATTTTGCCTTTATGCCCGAGTTGATTTCGGTCCTGCAAGGTGATTTAATGTTGCAGAAATTTGCATCGTAAAAAGCGGTTTTACTTTTTACGGGTTAAAAAATTAAATTTATATTTACCCATATAAATATTGGGAAAATAAAATCGCAGGTAATAAAACGTGGAAACCAACGCCAGGTCAAAATAATAAAAGGAGGGGAAATGTATGCATGGTCATCTTTATGTATTTTAATTACAGGATGGGGAGTAAATGGCATTTTTCAACTTCAGTAGTAAACTACTCTTTTGTGGTAGGGGTATGTGATAGACGTCCTAAGGGTAAGGGAGTGAAGCCTTAAGGTTCAAGCGTGTCGCTGCAATCAAGCGTGTCGTGTGAGGTGCATTCCAAGCACTAATGGCACTGAAATTGAGTCTGGAGGACAACAACCTGTTTCCAATAAAAAGTCTGGTGCGAAGAGCAAAGGGAACACTTTAGTAGAACTCTTTCCAATTTTCTCTTTTTTTTTTCTTTTTTCTAAGCTTTCAGAGAAAAAGAGGAGTCAGTAGGTGGGAAATGTTCACAAGTGTAGATATTATGTAGACTTATTGATTTTTTATTTTTACTTTATTCACTTTTTTTGTGCGGTATCGGTAAAAGGAAATTGCAACATGTAATCAATGAAATACAGCCCGAGTCATAAATTTTTTCCCCTCCCTTTTAGGGTAGCTTTAGAGATTGGGAGTGTATTCATCTAGAAATATGATGATCCCGTAAATCCGAGGATTTTTTCTCCGCCAATAATCAATACCTATCGACGTTTGGCGGTGTAAACAAAGTGATTTGGGGCCAATTTCATTGTAAAATGAGGAAAATAATTTACCATTTCGTGGAATTTTATATTTTATTATCCAGTTTCTTAAAAATAAACGTTGTAAATGCAAAATACGATCAAAGATAACTACAAAATGGAAACTAATGTTCTTTAGTTAACGCAAAACACATCTGGTAATGTTGCACACGTGTTTCCAGTAAGATCTCGCTTATTTCATGCATCCTGTTCTCAAATTCGAACCCTAAACACAACTTAATTTGAACCAGATATCATTGCTCAACTTAACTTCAGGCCAAACCGGTACAGTTGTCATTGAAAGCGCGTGACTGACTGTCTAATCTTTGAATGATGCCCTCGCCAAAGATTCTATGTACAGAGGGGGATTTTGGCTGATAGTCAGATCTGCAGTTATCACATTGGCGCAGAGCTACTGAAACTGCTGTAGACGGCCGAGAATATTGATGAGCTCTGAAGTTCATTAGGAAGTTTTTTTCCCTTCCTTTTTTTGGCTTTATGAAAGTTCCCGGCAGAGAGCGCATAAAAGGAAGCCGCTTCCATTCCATTGAGAGTAAGAACAGAATGCCAATGGGGAAATACACGCCCAATTGCCCACTGTACCTCATAGATTATGCTTTGAGCATGAGCCGTGAGGCCACAGTCCTCTTTCGGAAAAAAAAAGAAAAAACATATTTTTATTTGGTTTTTACTTCTCCCATCCTTTATAAATCGCCAATTTAAATTTGCCATTTCGTGTTCTATCGCAATTTTCTATTGTCGAACAACCAAAATTAGTTTTCATTTGCTGCCAGTCTCCGAAATGTCATTTGATCCGCTTGTTGCGGCATCAATTGTTCCATGCCTCTATCTTAAGCACTTGAGGATCCGTGAAGCGAGCTACGAGGTCAAATTGGGTCCTAAAAGGCGGCGTTCGTGCAGAAGGCGTAGAGAAAGTCGAGTCCTTTTGCCCGGTCTCAAGGGGTATGAAAGGAGGTGAAGGTCTTGACGATTTGCTAACCATTGACTTAGTCCTATGCCAAAGTGTTGGCAATGAAGTTGTTCTCCAAACTGGCTCACTCTCTTAACTCCTGGAGGTGGAGTTTTATTTTCTCCCCCACTCAAAGATCCTTTTCCTCTTTCTCAAACAGTTTTAATGGACGTGGAATATTGCCAAGAGGTTTGCTTCGGGACTAAGTTGCATGATGGAGACTTAGTTTTCCAAACAAGGCACGTTCGCGAGTAAGTTCGCTAAGAAGGATTACTTTCTTAGCATCTTCAACTACTGATATAAAGTTTGGATAATGGAATAGAAATATCGAATTCCACAGCTTCTGCTGTTATCAGCGAAGGAAAGGTTTCAAATGAGGAAATTAAATATCAGATCAAAAGTCCATCATTAAACGTGAATGATTTCTTTTTGAAGAACAGAAATAAATGTAATTGGGAATAATATGAAAGGTTTCATATATACGGTGCTTGCCACCTGAGCTGGCGCATGTCCTTTCGCATTAAGGTGAGACCTGAGATGCAACTTAATGAGTTTCGAGTGGTATGCGCAACACGATGATGTGGCCAAGTTCAACTCGGTGCTAGCCTTTGCTTTCCTCTTTTAATGCCGTCTTCATTAGTGCCCTCTGCCCATCTACTTTGCTTTGGTGGCAGATCCCACCCTTATTTCGCTTCTCTGAAGTTGGTGAATAATAAAGTGCAGGCGAGGGTTCTGGGAGGGGAAGGGTTAATTGATTTCTAAAGCATCGTATTAGCTGTACCGTTTTTTCTATATTTTATGTTTTGAAACGGTAAAAGCGGCGAGCAGTTGGATAAACAAAGTTAAGTTATTAGCATTTCAGCTCTTTGATGTATACAAATAGCAGAGAGACCTTTTTAAATGCAAATTTTTGAGTTGGGGGAAATCTGAAAAATAAACATTAGTGACTGAGATTTATTCGGTGATTAGTTTAAGAGATTTTTTTAAAGGGATAATAATTTTTTTAGCGAAAAAAATAACTGCAAGAGACTTTTACTAATGTTTCTGAAGGGTATTTTTTTCTGGACGTGAAAAATTGGATTGGAACTGTCTACTATGGCATATCTGCAAGTTATTAATGATGAATTTCTGAACTTATTCCTAAGTCGTTTGTCTATAAATATCATTTTTTATCATGATAAATTACATTTCGCAGATTTTTCTCTTTCTCCTTCTTCATGTTTATATTCTAAATAGCAAAATTGCAAAATGAAAATGCAATACCTTCAAAAAAAAGTTATTTATGTAAACTTTATAAATCGCTTTCGCATGCTAATCTCTTTCCTTTGTAACTCTACCTGAAATATTTAAACTCTAATTACAATTCCCGCACGAGAACATTCAAATTGTTGTGGTGCTTTGAAATGTCAGCGTGTCCAATTACATTTAACAATGCGAAATTCACTGTGAGGAGTTGAAGAAGCAAAAAAAATCGTAAATTAATTGTGATATAGAATATTATCGGGTTGAATTCTTATACTTCAACATTAAACCGTCAACTAAGTGGTTTCATATTCAGTCCTTTCTAAGTTCACATGTCAGTGTTTTTGAACTTATTAAAAGACAGAGGAGAAATGAAATATGAACCTTGGGATTTAACCATTGAATCTAATCTAAACAAGGAAACAAAGACGGAACATCTGCTTTTCAAACCCAGTATTAGCAAAGCTCACCTTATGTCTTTATTCTGTAATTATTAATTGACTTTAATTTTCATTTTCACCGCTTAATTTTTTTTCTCCCTAACAAAAAGCAAAAGCTCCCCTTTTGGAACTTCACTGCAGTTGTTCGTGAAAAATAACCTAAAGACGCAATCTTGAAAACTTCATTTCTTTTAATAAATTTTCCTTTTTTTGTAAGCTCTAGTTTCTACTTTGCTAACAGAGACTTTGCGATTGGCTTCAAATGTGCGGAAGCAAGTGCAAGTGAATTGTTCCTCTCCGCGCAACATTAACCCGCGGAATCCATTCCATTTGCGGCCAGGCACACGCCACTCTCCCTCGTGCAGGAAAAGAGAGTATCTTACACGAGGAACTTGGAAGAGGGAAAGTGCAAGGGAAAAGGGAAATAGAACTGGACCAATAAAAGCCAACAGACCTCGTCTTATATTGAAGCCGAAAAAAAATTCCCAAGAAGAGCATTCCTTGGTCCAACCAAAAGATTCCTTTATACTGTTCCACAAAATACGCAATAAATCGTTGTTATTATTATTGGGCCGAAGCAACAATTAATTTTAATTATCATTCTATTTAAAAGAATTTTGCTGAAGCACGTTTCAATTCCTGACATCTTGGAGCACAAGAAAACTTTCTACGTGTCATCAATTCTGTCCGTTTGCCAATTTTACGATCACGCAGACCTCATCCCTGTCTCCTATCACACAAATCCAACATTCTTCTTGCTTTTCCTTTCTTGGAAAAAAGGCACTAAAAGTGAATAAATCCCTCACGGTTTCCTCACTACACATCATCAAAACTCGCACGCAGTTGCAGATGAAGAAAACTTGAATTGGGACTCGAAAGAATTTGAAAAATTTATTTGAAATCTCATTGAGAGTGAGATTCTTTCTCCCATTAATATTCGACTATTATTTTTGGATTTATAAAATGTGACAGTTTTTTTTAATGAATTAGTGAAATTAATTGTATCATAATCCTCGTTTAAGTTCTGTTTCGCTAAATCGATAAAAACGAGCTTTTGGTTTGGATTGAATATAGTAATTAAAAGGATTGATTTTCTTTTAATTCGTTTAAATTTAGTTAATAAATTAAAGAGAGTTAGAAAAATTAGACTTGAAAGGATAAAAAATGATTTTAAATAAATGGGAGCAATAAAAGAAACTCTTTACATTTATTTTGCGTTGCTCAACTTGTAAGAGACTTCATTATCATCAAGGGAGCAATTTTTATTGTTTCCCTCAGTCACTGCAGTTTTTCAATCGATTCGAGTGATTTGCGATTGTCGAAGTTCCTAATTTCATTTTCACCAAAGACGGTTAATGCATTTTTACTTAAAAGACAAGTTTTAAGAAAGAATCAGGGAAAATTAAGCGAATTTAAAGGGAAAGTATCAGTACTGATGAAATTCGAAGATAAAAAGTTCGCTATCGTTCGGATCCCATCTAATCTAATATTTTTTAAAATTTAAATATTTTAATAACTTGTAAGGGGATTAATCGATTTTACTTCGCGCCATATTTTTTTTCTTTTTTTCTTTTAAACAAAAAAAAATGTTTAGACTTAATTCGCTATACATTAAAATAAAAAATTTTATCTTGGATTATTGAAACTTGGCTGACAGCCAATGGCAGAGGGAAAAGTTTCCAATTATAGTCGGGATGACATGAAGTACTTACACTCGACAGTGTGTTGATGAAGCGTGCAGCTCAACACTTATATTAACTGCCAAGAAAAGACGAGATCAAATCGAAAAATATAAGGCCACAAAAATGGTGGATCTCGTGTATTCACTCGAGCAAAACAAAACTGCAGCCACAAATTAAATCCAGATGGCGTCCCAATCACGATCAAAACTTGCTTGTGGGCTTGTAATAACCCCATCTCTCTCTTTCCTTTTTCCAACACCTGACTTCCATTCGATCGATACCTTCAGCGAACTCCGAGAAAAGAAAAAGTGTTTTCCGCCTCTAATGACAATTTGGACATTTCCGCAGTGCTATTTATTTCTCTTAGATTTGTGACTTGGACCAATTGCTGTTTGAATTTGTGTCGACATGCTTCTAAGTTTAGGAGACCCAATCCATTGGAAATTACTTCGAGTTTGTCTATATCTCTCTTGCGACGCCAGCTATTAGTCTTGTGGCATTTGTGGCTCAAGAAGTTGTTGCTAGGGTAACCAAGACACAGCTCTTCTTCTCTCATCACAGTATTCGCTTTCTCGTTTGCTTCGTTCCATGTGGCTGGACCTTCCTAATCTTCCATTCTAGAAGGTATTTACTCTAAGTGGTCTGGACATTGAAGCAATAAATTTTTAGCTTAACCTTGCCTATAAGTATCAAGAATGCCTCTTTTTGTCAAACACATCTTTTGTTTCCAAAATCTGAGAATAAACGCTTGATCCGCTTGATTTTATAGGTCACCTTTTGCATTTTTCCCCCCTAATAATGAAAGGAAAGTTTTGAAAGTTAACTTCATCATCAATTCTCTTTTAACTGGTGAAGTGAGAAAATGTTTGAAGTGGCGTAAATTCAAAATTAATTATAAAATTAATTAATTTTTACATCAAAATAAAAAATCGAATATTTCTTATAATTTAATTGCTTTTTCAAATTAGCATGAAAATTAATTAAAATCCCGAAATTCGATTTATTTCTTCAATCGCAAGAATTAATTTTTAATAATTGAAGGTATCTCGCCAAGTGGTCAATTTTGTGAACAAGTTCCCAAGGCATCCATCTGAGGTTCTGGGTGGGTCGGCTGAGGTCGTTAGTGGCCACATCTTAATCAGTGCCTTTGGAGATTTCGCTTTGGTGGTTGGAACGACTAAACATTCAGGACAAGTTGACCGCTCTGCACATAACTAAATATGAAGGAGAATTTCACGGATAATTCCCACAGAATTTCGGGTCACAGGCACATGCTATTGATTCATTCATGTCAGGGCCTCAGGGAGAAATAAGCAGTGTAGTGGGCAATATGCAGAGTTGTTAACATGATTAATCCTTAGCCCTTCGTTGACCTCATTGGTATGACAGAAACGTGATAAATTGCGAGCAGCATTGCTCTGTCAGTTCATTTGGGCAAACCCTTTTTCCCCATTAGTCCTCACGAGAACGTCCATATTTGAACTGACGGACGTGCATTGCATGAACGAGTTTTAAGATTCACACCACATTTTTTCAAAATCAAACCTAAACCGGAGGGAGATGAAGATTTGTCTATTTTCGAATTCAGCACGTGCAAATTTCAGTTCACTTCAACGATCCTTGGTCGATGTGTTTGCCTCTGGGATTCAACAAGACAGATTTGAGACGACGCATTACAAATGTCTTGCCTATTTGCCAAGGTTTCTTGTTGACATAAGCATCCAGACTTCACAGTAACTTTTTTTTTATTTTTCTATAAACTGTTTGCCACCCTTATAAATTATTCCTCAGCCAACATTTCAATTTAGAATTGAACTGTTGCATATTTCCTGCTCCTTTAACTGCTTTTTTTTGTATACAGTATTTGGTGCTAACGTGGTGATTGCAACATTAACAAATTAACGTTGGCTTAGCGTCTCAATGGAACTTGGCCACAGAATAATTGTTAATTACTAGGCACAAGTCGATTGTGTGGAGGAAGCGTTTATTGAGAGGTCTTTTGGTTCGTGCAATTGCCAGATATTGGAAGAAGAGAAAGCCGAATAGAGTGTTGGAGTACCAATATTGCAGAGTCAGCTCAGACTACAGGGGTGACAAACAACATTCTCACCACCCCTCAATAGCAAATTCATTCATGTGGAAATTGGTTAAGGGTAGATGCTGGTCAGAAATCAATATAGGAATGCTGTGTGAGTCATTTCAGTCATGTAAAATGGAATCTCAATTTTTCAACTCGGCTTGAAATGATGTTTGTTATGAAGATTTCTTTTTTTTAATCTTATAAATTCCATAAACGTAAAATATTTAAAATGTAGTTAGTTTATTCAAAAATGTAAATAAATTA
Organism: Stenotaenia linearis; assembly: GCA_034700445.1. Taxonomy (NCBI): domain Eukaryota; kingdom Metazoa; phylum Arthropoda; class Chilopoda; order Geophilomorpha; family Geophilidae; genus Stenotaenia; species Stenotaenia linearis. The sequence goes on from JAQIXT010000155.1 coordinate 12,761, forward strand.
GTAGCACTTTGTTTTTTTAAAGGAAATTACTTCAAAGCTCAATTCCCACTTGTTTCGCTAGAATATACACAACACACCAAGTAATTACGAAGCAAAAACATTTAGTAAATAAATAATAAGTTCTTTCATATTAGCGAAAATGTTAAAAATTTATGAATGGCTATTGTACGATGTAATTTTGTGGGATTAAATTTTTCTTTGGTCCGAGTAATGAAAACAAGAAAATTAAAAAATTATCATTACAATTACTTACATTTTAATACATGATAGGATATTTGTATGTGCTGAATGAAAGGAAAGGCAGAGTTAATTTCTTTGTCTCTAGAATTATTGATGAGGTGCGGTGTGGTAATGAATTTGGCCCATGGGGGGGCCTGGAATCCCTTTTATCTCTCTCAGTGCTCACCACAAGGCGAAGGATGAAGGAGAATTTATCCTTTCGAGAATTGGCACGGACAAGAAGTTGGTATACACAAACTCACATCAAGGACAAGTTGCGCAGACCGTGCAATATAATTCACATTGGTGAAACCCATTAAAGATATCTCATGCAGTAATAAGCTGAGCACCCAACTCCCCTACTGTGTTCAAGTCCTAAATTCCTTGAGAAATTCCTGGAATTAACTTCCTATTTATTATTATAGCTAATTTATGAGATTTTTTAAAATAAAATTATTATCTTGTATGTACATTTCAGTTGTAAAAATTCTTTGATTTATGCAATTAGAACAGGAATTTATGTGTTTTTCCTATAAAAAAAGGATTATCTGGTTTATTTATCTCTAATTCTACCTGGGTTTTTCTTGCCAAAAAAAAATATCGAAAATTTTAATTGCCAATTAAAATGATTAGTAAGGTTAAGTGATTGAGTTTTATGACGAGATTTTTTTCCCGTTAGGGCCACGCACTCAAAAATGTATTTTTTTCTTTAATCTTGTGGGTAGTTTTTTTTTTTCAATGCCAAACGAAAAGACAGATTTTATCGCCTGTCAATTATACGAAATTATGGTATACGCACATCATTCTTGAACAAAGAAATAATTTTATACTTTAACTAAATGAATTTCTGTGGAAAAATTTGTTCTCGTTTGTTAGATCACATTTTCGACATTCCATTTACGTCTTTAGCAGGTAAAAGTAAAAGAATGGGCACTATCTATATGGAATCCCCCGCTGAGTGACATTTTCTGTCTCAGCTTGGGGGTTACCTGTCCGAGATACTGTAGACCCTCGGGATTAGGAGGAAAGGGATAGAAGAATGTTGGGAATGGTGTCGTTTTTTGTAATGTGGGTGCCGTGTTCTAAAGTATTTTTCTTTTTGTTTCTTGACATTGATGACAGTTTTAATGATGAGATATAGATGAGGGTGCAGACAAGAGAAAAAAAGGAAGAACAAATGAAGTGAGTAACGCCCATTAATGGCACAAAATATTGTGCTTTGTTATTACCATGTTTATTCATTTAGGTTCGTTAGTGTTTGAAGGTTGAATAGGTCGTAAAAAGATGATTTGTGGAACTTGAATGTTGTTTTTTTCAGTAAAAATAACAAGAGGTAAAAAAATTTAAGAAATTTAAAAAATTTGATTTAAGTGACTAAATTCTTGTAATTTAAAACGAGCTTTTGTACCGGATAAAACAAAATGATCATTATATAAAATTCTAATTTATATATCCTGTAAATGATTGAACTAGAGGTTTTTGATTGATTGATGTTGTTTAGTTTCATCTTATTTAAATAATTAGTAATACGTTATTTTTTCAAAACAAATTTCCTGTTTATCATTAATCTGCCTGTAATTTAATGCAAGACTGACAATTTCATTCTGAATCCCATAGAATATTTATGAGTAAATATGCCCTAGACTTGCCAAGTAGTATCAACAAGCAATTTTACCCGAGTCATTTTCAAAAATTATGTGCAAAATATGACTTGGTCGTGTGCAGAAATTGAAGATTATATCATTGACTCAATATCTTTGCGGCAAGGAACGAAAAAAAAAAGGTAACTTTTATATTACTGTCAACTCACAGAACTAACTTAACACGATTGATGAGAACCCACACAAATTAATGACGTTGCTTTAAAAGTTAGAGAAAACTGTAGCTTTACTTGTTTATCAAGGGGTAAAACACACTCCATTTACATAATTTTGTTATGAAAAATGAAATGGTAAGCATTAAATCCATTTCTCTCTGTCCTTAGCAACAAATGAGTGCATTAGTCCTCTAGAGTAGATTGCAGATAATTTCTTTTGGAGGATTATATTTGATGTAAAATTGTAATTGTCATCAACTTAAATGTTTGACTTGTATAGAATTAGCAGGGATATTTGAAGAGAAAGTATTAAGCACCAAGTGGTTTCTTTTAAAGAAAAATGATTTATGCGTTTGGGTCAACATTTACTGCCGTTCATCCCCCAGTTCACCATTTGGATGGAAGCAAGGTTAGAGGAAAAATGATTTTCTTCTTTTCCCTTCATTCATTTCTGCCTCATTGTAAGTATTCTAACATCGCTCATGCTCCAATACCCTTTCGACCAACCCTAAATTTCCCATTGGACTCCCACATAAACACTACTTTTCTTTCTACCCCATCCATTAAGGGGTCTGTTTTAACCCCTCACACGCCTCTCTGATTTTATATTGCATCTGAGTTTGCGAATCATATTTTTTTTTATTACTATAATATTATAGAGAGGAAAATTTATCGATCAACAAAATAGATTATGGAATAATAACGAATTATGGTTTAAATTTTATAAGAAAATATAACGTAATTTAATTATTCAGCGTCATTAATTAATGAGTTAAATTTTTTTTTCATTTAAACAAAAGGTTTCTCATCAATTTAACGTTATTTTAAAGCTGTCAATTCTTTGTGATAAGAAATAAACTTACTAAATTGTTTGTTTAAAGTAATTAATGTTACCTATTTAATTGGTGAATAAAATGAAAAGGAAGATTTCATTAATTATTTTTAAGTGTGGTTTGTGTGATCATTTCTCAAGATTTTTCTAATCTGCTATTTTGCATTCTCCTCACAAGAAAACCTTCCTCCCTATGGCCCAAGTTGTTCTCGTCTTTCCTAATGTCAAATCAATGCACACAAGTCTTGTCACTTACACTGGTTACCAAACTAAAAACACGCTCAAGATCGTTTATAATTCTTTAAAATTTAGATAAATTATTAATTTAACAAAAACAATATCTACTTTATACATATCACCAGAAATTGTTTTGTTTGCAACAAGAGATGTTCTGAGTTCAATCAGGCTTGGAATATTGGGAATACTGTATTGGGAAACTACTGTACTGCACACGCAGGAATAATTAAACAAAGCTATAGGTCGACTATACATTTTTTAATTAATTTTTTTGTAAGTATTTTTCATTTAATTAACTCACTCCAAATGCTAAATTTGAACTGTAAACAAGATCGGCAAAAAACTTGTTTGTGTGCCGTAACTTTTCCGATTTAATATTGTAGAAAAAAATCATTCCACGCGTTCAAACTTGAAAGATGCATTATGGGAAAATTTTAGGCGAAATAACAAAAGTAATGAATTTAGAGCCAAGCAATTATATTCTAGCTTTAAGAAATTCTCGAATTCAAAAACCATAATGAACTTAATAAGCAATTGTTTGCCAAAACAATGCTGTTTCAGCTGATTTCTGTCATCAGCGGAAGCATGTAAATGCAGGCGCACGCGCAGTTGTTTCTTTAATCTCAGCTCGCAGGAAAATGGCGGATGTTCGGATTCGATCGACTGAATTAAGGTAAGAACTTTTAATTAGATTGATCAGATGAATTGCAATTGACACGTACTGTATTTTAATAATTTGTCCTCAAATGTGCTGTTGTTTTGACAGTAAATTCACTTGCAATAAAATTCGTGAAATCATTTGGTTACCATACCCAAATGCTCAGCGGAAATACGCAATGATACTTCTGTTGCAATACGATATTCATTGGCAGGTCTTATTGCTGTAACAACTTTAAGAATAGGAAATAATGTGCACGTTAAAAATTTAGTTAAAAAAATACTTAGTTTCGAGAAATGTGAGTTTTAAAACGTCACATTCCATTTAAAATTTATTAATGTAAAAAATGAAGTAAGAATTCCATTGTTGATTTGGTGTGAAAAATATTGAACTGCTTTTTCAATTCCAAACCTTGGCTACCCCATTTGATTTGCTGCAAGAAATTTTCGTTGTTGCTCGATACCTCAGACCTCAACAAAGGTCTGTGATGATGTTTTGAAGTGAACCATCGAGGATGAGTGCGATGGAAATTTAGCTGGCGAGCTCTTCGATATTTGGGTTTCAAAACTGTATTTCATTCGGAGTAACAAAACCCAATATTTTATCAAAATACTAAAATCAATATTATTATTTAGAAATCATTCAGTTTTGTTATAAACACAGTAACTTTCACAATTAAAAAATTAAAAATTCATATAATTTTGAGAAAACAAAGATCGGGTTACAAAATAATTGCGAAATGAAAAATTACCAAACCGCAAGAACAGTCGATCCAAATTCATCTACGAAATGACTTCAATATATAATGTCTCAAAACAATAGCCACTCATTTTTCAGAAACTCATAAATAAATAAAAAATCAATACGGCAAACTTTACTCTCAAAAGCCAAGAAAAGCCAGTCTCCCAAAATAAATATTATGAAACATTCACATCTGCGTTGACAAATAATTGAAATCCCATTATTGTCTTTCCAGCAAGATAGTCTAAATATTATAACAGTTCCGTTATCACGAGAAGTCTTCAATTTCCTCTTCCCTCTGAAAGGATTATTACATAATCGTAATTTAGAAATAATTGCAGCCATTCTTTTCGATTGATTATTACCCTGTTTACTTTTAAGAATAAGGAATGCGTGGAATTTTGTTAAAGTTGCTTCATCAATAAATAATTCTTGCAATTGAGATTCCAAGCCATAAGTGGCTTGCGAATTGTCATCCATCCGCCACCAATCAGGCAGGGTTCCGTCATTTTGGTCTTGATAGCCATGAACATGGCAGATGACTACAATTTTATTACATCCCAAGTACGGGGTCAGCATGAATAAACAAGTCAATAGACGGGCTTTTAAAACAGTTTTATGTTTTGTGTGGTTAAAGAGTTAAACCCGAGTTAGAAATACTGCTAGAGAATGTTTTGAACCAGATAGCGAATCACAAATCACAAAGCTGAATGTAAAATATTAAATCTTAAATTGTATTCAGAGCACAAATTGAAACAGCGGTTGGATGTAAAGAAAACAAAACATTTTTTTTCCATTTGTCATTTCCAGTTCTGCGCTTCAAACACGACATTTGATTTAGTTTTGCAAAGGTACGTTTTACTTTAAAGAAAAATGATGTAAAAGACTTTTGCACATAAACGAAAATAAGCGTTGTTTTTTACTAGTCAAGTTTGCAGTTGAATGTACATTTCTTGTTAGCAAAAGCATTTTATTTACCCAAAGGTACTGATCTCATCAAAACTGGATTAAAGTGGGGATTAGTAAGAAAGGGGGAATGGCTACTCGACATCCTAACATCTCTTTTAGGTTAGCGTATTTAATCCTTTCCCGCTACCTGCTAGTGGGGTTATAAGAGAAAGAAAGTCGATTCCTTGGCTGAACAAGTACTAAGTGAGGCAAAGTTAACTTTCCTCTTAATCCCTTTGTTTTTGATGAGAGAAAAGTTGTTGCATAGGCACATCTTGTTTGGAGGCTAAAAGTTTTTTCTGCTTTTCTTTTTCGTCCAATTCGCATTGCTATTGGTAGTTAAATCTAAGCTTTTATTGAAGTTTTTTCTGCTGGAAAACAAAATTGAAAACTTAATGAGGGATATAATAAAGCGGAAAGGGCTTAAGAATGAAATTGAGAAAACTTGGGCTCGCAACATTATATCATTTATGTTTAGGTTGAATAAGTTACAAAACTCTTTTCAGTATACAAACACTTAAGAATCTAAATGGGTGGTTTAGTTTTTACCCCTTTTTACATTCACTAGCATGAAAATTTGCATGTATAATAGAAAAATTTGAATATTTTTTTTTTAACTCGGTAACAAACTGACCAGAACTTGATTTCGATTATTTAATTTTAATGGAATTTATAAATACTGAATTTTTATTAATTAAAATTGACGTCATGCACCTGTTTCCATTCTCTAAAACATATATCTTGTTTCCAATTTTCCTTTTATGACTAAAGCTGACCTTTTGCAAAATAAAAAAAAAAATATTGCAAAGTTTTACTTGAGTGACCAAGTGTATCGCTGGCGTGGTTCATTTCTGTTGTCTGCTTGCTTTTAGCTTTAATGTAACCATACAATATAAATTTTTAAATTGTTTTTACTGCAAAATTTTCAAAATTTATTTTCGTATCTATTCAAACAGTAAACTTAATCTCTCTTAAAGCCGCTCTTTTATATTTTATTTTTATTATAAAACAGAGTATTTACATATTTTTCACCCTTCGTTTCGGCATAGAAAATACATAGATTACTTTATACGTGTGTATAAAAAGGAAAAAACACGTTCAGTTTTATGCTCTCGACAGAGCAGCATGAAAAAGGAAGCCATTGCAGAGAAGCACATCGCCACGCACTAGGCGGTACTTTTCAGGAAGATGGGCAAGGGTGGATGAACGTGCATTTTTCCACGTGATCGCCACCATTAAGGGATATGAGGTCACGTGAGGGCTGTTTGGTCTCGAGACCTAACTTGATTTCAACGCCATCTTATGGTATTATCGGCTGCAACAGGGTGGTGCTAGAATCTCTAGTATATTAAGAAAGACGTGAGGCAAGTTTAGCGTATGTAATAAGGAAAGAGGAAGGAAAATGTCCTGAATTTGTGATAAAACTTTGCAGATTTTAATCTAAATTCTATTAAATTCTATTCGCTTTAAAAAAATTTAAAATTACATTTTTTTTAGCAGTAATAAAATGTGTAAAATACATTGATGGACTTTCACAACCCATTTTCCGTTTGAATTACGAGGTTAGTACGAACTCGATTTCAGGTGATGTACATGAGTTTGTAATTTTTTATTTCTATTCAAGTGATACATGAAACACATTCCATCTCCTCTGTTCCATTACATTGAATCGTGCATTCCATCCATGAGATTACATTGGAATAACAAAACCGGCTGTAGATATACAGTAGCCGCAGTGAATTAACCACAGTGATGTTTGATGCAATGATATTTTCGACCATTAAACTATTTCTCAGTCTCCATGGAATCATTAATAAATAACTGCACTGTATCCAGAGATTAAATAATTGATTTGGCGTTAATGAGTGACTTGACCTACTTGCTTAATGCTCTGGAGCCCCAAGTTTTATTCGAGCACATCATGGAATTTTTTTTTTATTACGACAACTAAAATATAATAAAAAAGGAAATGAGTTTTTGATGGTTTTTAAATATTCTTGCTATCAACAAACATTTTTTCCCACCTGTTTCCTTATTTGTTGATGCTTAATGTTGACGTCGGTTTAGCAAACAATTTTTTTGTTTTCGATCACTGTTTATTTTGAATTTATTTGATTTGTTCGAGGATACTAACTAAGTATCAAATGTTATTTTTCGCGATAATTTGTTTGAGAGAGGAATGATGTTGGGGTGTGGCAACTCTAATTAAGTGGTTTGTAGTTTGTTTTTTTTGTATACATGTCTGCCGCATGGGAAATTGGCGGGAAAACAAGTGGAGCCCAAGACAGTGCATTTAATTTACTTCCACCTGTCATAAGTTTGTTGATTAAATGTGCAGTAAGGTGCTTATTTTGATGGATTATTATCAAATTCTTAGGGAATAATTAGGCGAAGTTTGTACTCGTGATAATTAGCGTAAATTATTCATGAATTTGTATTGAAAGACAAATTAAAATTTAAAGTTCGTTAGTTAATATTGCAATATCATCGAACAATGTGTGAATATTTGTGATGTGCTAATTTATTAATGGAATTCCGAATAATAGTTTAATAATATAATTATTGTTAAATGTCAGTTTGTAAATTGTAGTTACGGTTCTGTTTCTAATTTATTTTTAGAATGGTATAAAGGTTTACGTGATAGACGTTCAAATTTTGTACAAGAGACAGTTTAAAATCATTTTTTCACACTTTTATTTCTTTTTTCTCTTCGGGCAAATCCCTAAAGGAAATAAAATTGTTGAAATTTTATTCTCGGATAGACACGAAGTTATTGTTTCGAAAGGTGGTAGCAATAGAGACAAATATTAATTTCGATTTTATTATAAATCTTAGTTTAAGTGATAAAAAAAGCACCAAAATCAATAAGATGGAATCGTGTAAAATAAAAAAAAAATATCAAAATCTATTTAAAATATCGGTAATGCGATTTTTTGTCTGGATTATACAAGATTGACAAATATTTTGATAAATTCCTAAAGACCGTAATTAATTTTTTAGTTCATGTTTTGCCAACAGGTTGCTCATATTTGTAAACAAAAAATTCAAGACTGATGAATTTAAGAAAACGTATTTTAACTTTGCTGTGAGCAACCTCGGCAATAAAACTTTAAAAAAGATGAAATTAAAATTACATCTTTAACTCGATGGAATTTTAAATTCGTCTTGCTGTTAATGACATTTAAAGTTGTGTACTTCGTGAAGCAAACTTTGGAACTTTCAGCTAAGTTTCCTCGGTTGTTGTCATTGAATTATTCTTGAAGGATGTGTTGTACAGTTCAGTAACGGTCGAGATCATTGTCGACCTCGACATATGTGGAGGCTTTGCAGGTGTCAAAAGGAATGTCATGGTCGTTGGCCAATGGATGATCTGTTTATTTCCTCTCACGTCCAAAGGCGTTTCGGTGTCTGTTTCTTCTGTCAGTCGGATTTCTTATGGTTTTGTATGTGAACTTAACAGAAAAGAAGAGATAAAGAGTGGAGGAGAAAGATTGATGCTGGTGGGTCAAGAGGTACTTCACTGTTCCAGAAAAAGATAAAAGTGGTAACAAAAATATATTGTGCTGTAGTTCATCTTCTCTTGAAGTACAATACTTTTTCTTTGAAATACTCGCGAGCAACTTGAACCCATCTTTGCTTTGAACCTTCTATTTCATTTCTAAGTAGCAATCTCGAGATGACATTTTATAAATATTTCATTCGCTCTTAATTAGAAAATATTTTTTAAAAGTGAAATAAAAAGAAATGAAAAATGTTTTTCTTTCTTGCAAATCTTTCTTTGCAACTTTTAATGTTTCTTAAAACGAGTGTGTTAAATCGAGTGAATGGAAATTCCCGTTTTTATATTTTTTTTATTAGGTTGCAATTTGCTTGGGAATATGGAAATTCAAATAAGTTAGCGGAGAAGGGTAGATGCAAGATGTTGTTTTCCTCAATCCTATTATCTCTTTTGGTGTCCCATAGTAAATGCACGCGTTGATTAAACACAATTCGCCATCATTTGCAGCGGAAAGGCAAAGGGGAGGAATTTCCCAAAGGATCTCAACCAATTTGTAGGCCAAAAGAGAAGTTGCTTAACGCGCTGTGCAAACACACAGGCTTTAAATAAATCATACAAAAGTTTTTTAAAAGAGGCATTGTAAGTTTTACCACTTGAAAAATTTAAAGAACACATTCGACTTCCCGAACACGAAAGTTTTTAATCTTTTATTTTGTGATCGGAATGAAGCGAAGTGCACTGATTAATTTAGCAATTTCTAATGCGTTTTGTCAAATTGTCAACAACAAATGCGTCCCCCTCTTTGCAGAGTGCGGAATGAGTTTTAGCAAAGTAGTTCATGATTATTTAATTAGCTGATAGCTGATAACATTACACGCTTCCTCATTTATTGAAAAGTTTCCAAATTTATTCGTGCCTGAAGCACTGTCTGGCTTGCATAAAACCACTTGAATGCAAAAGTTTGAGGTTAGATTGGCTTTGCTGCTTTTATTTGGTTAGAGGAATATTGGAGTTAAGTGAATTTTAGTTCGCTACATGTGTTATAGAAACCAGACTAAACTCCAGCTTGCCGGTGAAAACCACAGGCAAACTCCTTAATCTGCATAGAGAACAAGCTTCGTTTTAAGCAAACACACACCATGCACCTGCCCGCACTAAATTATGGTAGTGCTTCTTTTTCTCGACGACCTCATGAATCATTACTACTTTGCCCAAAACTTTAAGGATTTTAGCCTTTTTTGAAAGGGGGTTACAAAGTCCTTAAATTATTGCTTATTGTTTCCTCTCTTGCGCCTGAATTAATCGATGTTCTAGGACGGAGTGCGAATTTATTAAAAATTCTTTTTTGTTTATGTTTCCAATTTTTAAAATACTTTTCTCTAATAAACCTTTAATGTGTTTTGTTAATAGTGGAGAAAGGTTCCCAGTAGACAAACAAAAATGTGTAAATGCGTTTCAGAATGTTTTGTACAATAAAAATAAACATTCCGCTCAAACTAGCTAAAACAACACGGGAGGTTGTCTTTGTAGTAAATTTTAGCAAATTTTATCATTTCTAAACTTTGGCGAAGTTAGTTTTTGTTCCCTCAAAAGCAAAACTTTTTGCTATCAAACTTTCTTCTTCTTACATTTTACGAGACTATGAAATCTCGTCTTTATACTTTGACTTCACGTGCGATGTAATCAACACCTCAAAAAGTTGTGGGATTTTTATGGTCTCGTGTGGGTGGTATTTATTAAATTAAAGAAGCGGATTTGCTTATTTAAAGCGATAAAACCACCCAGTATTATTGATTGCGTTAACTTTACGTAGCATAATGTAAGACAATTTCTGACATTTCATTACGCGAAATGTTATTGTGCCTGTATAGCAAGGCTGCTATCAAGTTGTCCATCCCTTTCCTTTTCTCTTGTGTGCAGATTAGACGCACAAACAACATGTACGTGCTTCACCTGCAGTTTACATCCCAGTTAAGTGTAGGTCTCTTGGTTCTTTACGGTTGTTGGGCTTCCTCCCACCTCGACCATAATTATGCGTTAGTGTCGACAGAATGGGACGTGGATTATATGTATTCTTCGGTGCAAAGGACTTTCATCCTATAAACAAGATGCGACTCGCTCTTAATGTAAATCACGATGTAAAATCTTGCTCTTCAGGTAGCCGAGGTGGAAGCTTTAAATTATTCCAATTGACATTTATTTGTAATTGCGCGTCAATATTTATTGAATTGTAAGGTTTTTCACGGTTTTAAAGGTACGGATGTGTATTTTACAATGCAAAATGGAGGTGAGGAGGTGAGAGGGTGAGGGGGAAAAGGAAGTTGGTCGCATCTTGGCTTTTCTCCTTAGAAATTATTGATGCGTAATGAGGAAGGAAATTTGAAAACTTGTGGGTACGAGACAGTAGGAAGACTGAGTCAATAAAAAAAGTGCATCAGCTGATGCATTTTTAATGCAACAAGAGCATCAAACATGCAACACATGATGATGGGAGAAAACAAAAACAAAAATAACCAGAGAAGATATAAAATAAAGAAAAATATAATTTTTTGTTTTCTTTAAAAGTATTTCGAAGAAGAGAGAACAAATTGCATTTGGAAATGAAAAATATTTTGAAAAGAGAAGAGGAAGCTTGTTATTCTTTTTTAAGGAATAAAAAAAAAAAAAAGAATGTACAATAAGAGAAAGAAAACAGTAGTCTCTTTTCAAGCCCTAGAGTCAATTTAACAAAGAATTCTCAATTCCCCTTGTCAAAGCCAAGGCTTCAAAACCTGAAAGTAAAACGACCTAACTGGATACGATGGGATAGCAGACAGAAGTCTGCTGAAGGAAAAAATAACTGTTTTACTCTTACCTGTGTGGTCTGATGACAAGTCAATCCTGAGGGTCCACGTTGATGGTGTCAAGTTTGGCATCGATTACCTTTAATGGGTTCCAACATCGTCACCTCGAGTACAATCTCACTGAAGCACAAGTCGTCCTCCTTTGGGCAAGACGCATCTTTACGATGGAGAATTCAGTCGTTAACTATTAAAATTAGTTGGTGAAGCGTGGCATTGCTTTCTCTCTCAGTCTCTCTTTCTCACTCGTTTGTGCCATTAACATTTGCCTCCAAGTTAGAAACGAGTAAAGTTTTGGGGCCCATTATATTAATGAAGCTGCAATTGTACATCGTTTTATAACCAGAGAACATTTGCATAATGATGGCAATAAAATAGGCGAAGAAAAGTGACTGCAGGGGTTGATTCTGTGTGAGTCGTTCGTAAGGCACGTGTTGTAGTCATCAATATTGATTCAGTTTGTCCTGACTCCGCGATGCCCAGAAGTAGCTGATCATTGCAAGTGGTAAATTAAGGGAACCTCAAACTCGAGACGCTGGGAGATTACCATCAATTCATATGTTTAATGAGCAGCGAGAGAAAACAGGTGGTTTTCTTTTTATCTCTAACTTTCTCGGCGGAAGTTTGTTGGGGAAACGCAAATTAAAAAGAAAATAAGCGAACTTCATCTGCTCGAGGGAGATAATAAGTCATCTGCATTTTATTAAATATTCTATTTCATATAATGCGCCATTAACGTTGTTATCATTAATACATTATGTTATTTAGGCAATTAAAAATAAATTTGTATAAAAGAAGAACAGCCAAAATTGAAAAAAGACAAAAACTTTAAAATTATGTCCAGTCATGTCTGTCAAAGGAAGGTAGAGACGACGCATAAACATCAACGACTCTTCATTTCCTTGGCAAAGCACCAAAAGGCGGCAAAGGCCCTTTCTCACCTTTTCTTGTCTCCGATGGTATTGTAAGGGATGGTGGTAGTGTGGGAGTTTGTTGGGAAGAGCAGATGGGAAGACCAAGTGGATTTTCTATCAGACAACTATTCTGCCCGAGAGAGCAATCAGCCGGTCGGAATGGCGCGAAGGATTGATCAGCGGAGCGAAGTGTTTTGACTCTTTCTCTAGAAGAGAAGGTCCCAAGTCCAATAAAACAAATCCTTATGTTCATTTGCGAGTGGATTTGATCAGTGTGTATGTTAAACTAATCATTTGCAATGAATCGAGTTGGTCTCCGACTTCTTTTCACCAACTTAAGTACCTATAAGCCAAAAAAAATTCGAGAAACGTTTACTTTTCAAGTTAATATAAGTCGAAAGTTGATTTTCTTCAAGAGGATGCTTGGTTCAATATTTACACTGCAGCGACATCAAAGAAATATTGTAAATAAAGAAAGAAAAATTTAAAGTAAAAAGTCAACTTTTTTTTTTACTCTCTGTCCACAAATGGAAAAAATATAAAAAATAAATAAATCAAGGAATTGAACTGGTATTGTGATGAAAAAAGAAGGGAAAAAAACCTTGGTAAAAAGAAAATAAAAAAGTATAAAGCAAATCAACATGGCGTTCAATGGTGTGCGCAGGATGACAAATACAAGTCTAAGCTGGGATCAGATCTTGACATGTTGTGTTGTTTTCACATTTGTTGCGTTGCTGCTAACTTTCTATCGATCGTGGGGAGAAAAAAGTCTAGACACTTGCCATCTGACATCTACACATCATTTTGTATTTATATCAACACCTGTTACTTATTTATTAGTAGAAAACATCATTTTTTCTGTAATGTTATTTCCAGTAGCATGTAACTGTCAAAATATTTCGCTGGAGCATCAATTTTATGTGGGGATTGATCAGAATGTAAACGATACATGACAAACATAATTTTTATTTTATTTAACAAGTATTTCGTTCTGTGCAAATTGCGATGTCTGATAAGATTTATTTTCATATTCGGAAATGATATTTTATGCGCACTTAGAAAAATTACTTTATGAATAATAAAATCAGTTTAAAGTTGCATTTTCTAAAGTTGTTTCGAAGCAGTCATCAGAAACACATTTTGGAACTTTCAGTTATGTTGAATAATTCAAGACAAAAATTTATTTATCGAGTTAATTAATTATTATTGTTTACACTAATTGAAAGTTGAAAATAAAGAGAGTTTTGTTTAAGAGTCACGCAAAGTAAACATTGAGTCACGATGAAAGATATGAAGATGTGTGGATCTCTTTGGGACGCGTTTCCATGGAGATAGACTACAAAAATGAAATAAAATGTAAAATGGGCATCACGATGAGCTAGGAGAAATAGTTGTTGAATTCAATATGTTTTCAGTTTATTTAAGTTGCATCAATAAAAGTGGGTCAGCAATTTCGTTTTCTTGTTGCGCAAATATTAGAAAAGAAAGGAAAATTAGATTATGCAGAGCAGAATTCCAGGAATGATTGAATTCTCTCTTCAGTTTTTTATTGCATTCAAATTCAAATAACCGGAAATAGACATCGGTATACAAAGAAATGCAATATAGGTAACATTTTTTATGCATGAAATTTTTTTGCATTTTAGAATGAGAAAAATAATCTCTTATGGGTAATTAAAGTCGTGGTTTTCATCCCCACTTATTACTCAGAAAAAATTGTTGGTTAATTAGAATAAATTATTTTGATTAAAATTTTAGAAATTGAACAATGTATAATTATAAAATATTGAAATTTCCCCTTTTAAATGGATTAATTAATTTATGTTTGAGAACAATCAAAAAAAATGGAGGATAAATATTGGATTTGGGTTCGTAGTTCTGTGTTTGTTCGTTTTATTTATGTTTGGTTGGTATATTTGAACCGATGTGGTATTTGTACTTCTTTGAAGTCAAATAAAGGAAATAGTTTGATAAAATCCTATCGGTTTGATCTGTGATTGACGAATTAAACGATGTTTGATATAAAGCTGTATAAGGTTTTTAAAAGGAAAGAAGAATAGATTTAGTAGTCGAATGTGCAGTTTCACTGCTTGAAAATTGATTGCGTGTCAACAGGGTTCTCCATAAAATTCACAGCATCTCATCACTCGGAGAAGGGTTTAGAGCTTAGGGGATGATTCACGTGGAGCTCATTTACAAAGAAATAAATAGGAATAAAAATCTAAACAAGAGGGATGTATAGAGAAATTTTTAAAATAAAATTTCAAAGGTTATTTACATTAACGTCAACGAAATGATGTGCAGTAGATGAATGATTCTAAAGAGTAACTGATCGCATAATATGGTGGACTTGTGTCGAAGTAATTACCTGATTGGGAGCACCTGACAGAATCTAAGTGCAGAATAATTATGATTGATTTGTGCGTCCACAGCTAGCAAATTGGGAATGGCTAGGTAATACAAATCATTGCTTGTCTGCACACCGCAACACTATCAGCCTGTTTCCGCAGCGTCAGGTGTTGTAGTCCCAAAGGAAATACATTTACTGGGATTTACTCGGAAGTCTAATTATCCGAAGAAGTATAGAGATAATGCAATAAAGAATTAGAACATGTCCAGCTGAGTATCAAATCTGAGCTGGATTTGATACTAAATTTGTCATTAGACCGGCAATCGATATGTTCTTAAGACTTTAGTTTTAAATTGTATTTTCAAAGTTTTAAGTAATTTTAACTTGAATTTGACATTGAGATGTTAACTTGAAAACAATTTCGTAACGTTAATTCAATTTTTGTTGTTGATTGAAAAATATTGGTTTTATTTTGTTCTCAAACTAAATATCAAAGTACAATCTAATTTTGATGTTTTGTTAGGATTAGATCCACGTATTTGTGCTCATTGATCGCTAGGCTTTTGTCGCTCGATCATAAAAATGGCGGAGTGAGGAATTGAATCGGCATTCGGCAATACAGTAGATAAATACAGGTCGCTGCTGTTTTGTTTACAGACACACAGTTTATGCAAAGTTTAGTTTACAATTCGATTGAAGTGTAAAACTTAAAACTTTAATTAATTTAATCTCAGTGACAACGTTTCGTATGCAATCTAGACAAACAGTTGCAAATTTATCTTCGTGATTTACAAAGACCTTTTAAATTGCTTCTTTAAAATATTCGAAAATTTCGTTTACGTTTTTAATTATTCATAAAAATATAATAGCTGCTGCTTTCCGTAATACAAACCGGTTCAGTAATTATACATTAAAAGAATCATCTTATCTCACAACTCATAAAAACAATTCATAGCAGATAAATGTACGGACAAAGTACTCATCACTGCTACCAATAAACAACCAATAAAAAATGAAAATCACTTGTTCGTTTGCATTATCTACATACAAAACTGTTGCCTAAGTAATTTGATTATAAGCTATCGGTCGTAAAATGAAACTTTGTTGAAAAAAAAATTAGGGAAGAAGAGAAAGAAAACCTTATTAAAATTCAGAAAGCAAAGACCTGTGATATCATTAGTGAAAATAATGTCTGCTCTGATTTAATCTTTGAGACTAGAGTTGGGTCCTTGATGAAAAAAGAGGAAGCTTTACCCTTAGTAGATCTCGAATTTAAAAGAAAAATAAGAAAAGAAAAGTCTGTCCATTCACTAAATTGGAGAAGTTTTAAGTTAAAAAATTGGTTTCCTTTATTCGACTCGAGACTGAATTTATACAGCCACGAGGGTGAAAAGCGTTTCTACTTCTTTGACACTTTTGCGGCTTGAAGATGTGAGCTAACGAGGACTCAAGAGATAAAGTATTGTACCGATCTATCACACAACTAACGAAGCTCCATCCGTCGACTGACCAAATGGAAACCTAAGTAGAACCCTCCTCTTGCCACACCTTCCTCCATTCCTTTCTTGTCATTAAGTAGGAGAAAAAAAATTCAAGTTTGTCTGTTTGCGACAAAATCCAATTGACCACTCCAAAAACTTTTATCTTTCCAGTTCATTAAAGATAGTGGCCACCTGATTAAATGGTGAAAATATAGAAAAGAGGGAGGAATTTCTCCAGGTGTGAGGTTTGTTAGAGATTTATTTTTTTCTGTTTTTTGGGCGTTGGTTGTTAGTTTTAATGAAAAAAAATGTGTAGGTGGTATTTTTGGACGGATGAATGAAGTTTAATACGTAGTTTAATGTGGAAAATTTATTCGAAAAAATTTATTCTTTGTGAAAAGTTCTGCGTCAAAGTAAGATTTATTAAAGTGAATAGAGGGCAAAAGGGGGAGAAAAGAAAAAAATTATTAAAAAATGAAATATTCACTAAGAAACAGATTGGATTGAGTTTAAATTCGGTTTCTCAAATAATCAAAATGTTAAGTGGGAAAATTTTTTCAATTTAAACTTTCAAGATTTCTACCGAAGCGGGATTACTTTGAAGATTTAACGACGACCGCCAGAAAATAGAGACACTTGAGCGTTTATTGTTTTCCCAATAAGATTTTTCATTACTCAAAATCATCATCGAATCCAGAAATAGAAAAGTTACTTTGATCTTCAAGACAATCGAATGTTTCGATTTTCCTTTTAAGATCAGAAAGTAATGGCTTTATTTGGTATAAAAACTATTTCATCTTAGAATTACTCTTAAAATCCTTTATTATTGCGTAAAAACATTTTTACGACGAGATTAATTTTTAAATACAAAGACACTTTTTATAATTTCATTTCCATTTCCTTTAAATGGATGTGACATTTTACCATCTCCAATTTACATTTCCTTTATCATGAATAATAGATTATTGATCACAACAGTGAAGGAATTCTAAATTTATAGACAAATTTAATAAACGTTTTTAATATGCGCCTTCCATCGGGAATGCGCAAAATTGTCAATGTTGTTAAACTTTAATTTTATTTATGTATTTATTTTAGTACCTTTGGAATTTTCCGTGCTCTTGATTCAATTCCCGCATCACCAGTGCAGTTTTTATTCATTTTCAATTAAATTCAAAAATTGGGACGACGCGCTGCTTCAACTCGCCGCTTTTTTCTTTTCAATCCCTTTGGTGGTTCTTGCAAAGTGATGGGCCCGTTGATTAAACTCATTTTGCCATCATTTGCAAAGAAAGGTGAACGGAAAAACCTCCCGAGATGTCATCCCACATGAGGGGCCGAGAAATATAAAGGAAAGGCAGACGAATTCTTTCTGTTAAGCGTGAATTTTTAATCAAACAGGCACTGTACCAAGGGATAAAGAAAAGCACTTATTCTGCTAAAATTCAATTTTCTAACTTTTCTCAAATAAAATAAAAAAAATGAATAAGTCAGAGAAGAAAAAATGCTGAGAACGGGGAAGTAAATATATTCCATCCCGTACATAATCATTAAATTCGACGCGCAATTGCTAGGAAAGGGTCGATCTAAACGACGAATGTGGTAAAAAGTAACAGATTGTGCCTTTGCATCTCATTTGTAGATCAACGAAAAAGTGGTGAAAGGTCATATTGTCTGTTAATCCTTCCTTTCCCATTCTAATGTGACCCACCTGGATTTGTATTTTAGCTCGAAGCGATGACAGCTGCGCTTTGGAAAGGAGATAAAAGAAAAAATGCTCGCATGATAATATTGAAAAAAATTTTGATTATTCCATTTTTCTCAAACGCAATTATCCAGCTGAATGGTTGCAATAATCATTTAGCTGGAATGGATTTTGGTTTTTATTTCTCCATCTTCACATCTAGCGTTTTAAATTGGGTGGATGAAATTACTTTTGTGTTGGAATCCAAATGAAAAAAAATTAATACAGTGCGTGATTAATAAAGTGAGGTTTAAATTTGAGAATTTAAAAAAAATTCAGTAATTGCAGTTTTTTTTATAAAAATTTATTAATCATTTGCGAATCTTTTTACTTGGAGAGTATTTCAAATTCGCATTTCGTGACCGTAAATTTGCTTTCGATCAATTTAAGGGAAAGCAATAGAGAGAAAATGCGGTTAAATAAAAGCAAACAAAGATTAGGACCCATCAAAACAGCAGAACAGAACAGGCGCTCGCATACAAGTTGTGTTTCTCCATCTGGTGGCTGGTACAGATGGCAAAAATACGCTTCAAGTGAAGTGGTGCGACCAAGTGTGAAACCGTTTTCTCTCCATGCTAGTTTAGCACTTAGGAGCAATTATTACAACAGCTTGACGCACGTAGTAATTAAGCAATCAGTGACAAAGAAAGAATAAACCAAAAAGAAATGATTGTACGGCACTTTTTAAAAAAGCGATTTAGTTTTAGTTAATGTAAACAAACGTAGGTGTAAATTCTAATGATTTTTGCGAACCAAATACACACAAGTGACCGCAAATCAATTCAGAGCATGCGAAATGACCAAACGACGAGATGAAAGATAATCGATGAGTATGTGATGCGAATTCACAAGTGATGAAGTGAATCTTAATACATACTTCGTACACATTGAATAAATTAAAGCTGCCAATAATTTCAATATGGGGCTTCGACCATTAGCACTAACAGATTATCAAAAACACGCTTCGAATGAAATCGAAATGTTACGTTGTTTCCAAGTGGTCATCGATTTATATTTGGTGAAATAATTTGCTTCGAAATGAAAGACGGCGTGCAATAAATTGGAAGAGAGCTAGACCGTATATAAATCAAAACTTTTGTTACGAAAAATTAATACCAATCTCGGTATATTTTCTGTTTTCTACGTCATTGACTCTAATAACATTTCACTAACAGTTTTGTGGAGTAAACTTTGCTCTTTGTGTTATTACTTCAGCACTGACATTTTAGGCGCGTACATTACACTCCATTAACTTAAGGCATAAAAAATAAGAAAAAAGACACTAAAACTACAAGATATAAAATGCTAATTTCATAAAAGGAGTTTTTTTTTTTTTTTTTCATTTTAACCATTTATAGCATAACATTATGGAACTTTCCGGAATTTAAACCATCGACCCGTCAACGACAAATTGATTTCTTTCATTTGATGATTGTAAATGCACCTTGAAATGTGCGGTAATGAATCAAAGTTCTCCCTGTAGGCTTTTGGACACCATTTAGTGGAGGGCAAGAGGTGTAATTAACAAGATATCAATCATTTTTATCTAGGGACCAGTATTAATTGCAAGGAAAGCTATACCACACTCTTTATGGGCGACAAGGCGATTTGCTAAGGGCATTGTTTTTGTTGTTTTCTTGTCTAGAATTTTCATTACGTCAAATTAGTCGCAGTTCAGAGAACGCACCCCTTGCCAACTAAATGCTAAAGAGGAAGTCCAAACCAAAATACCTCATCGTTCATTTCCTGTGATATTTATTGCATTAGCAGTAAAGATTTAAAGCAGAGACCTTCAGAAGTAGGTGCTTGAGACATTAATTGCAGATAATAATCCGAGTTTCATCTTGAAAATTTTATCTTCTCTAGGGAGAAAAGGGTAGACAAATAATGGTTCGAAGACTAAGCTTGATGAGCGCCGTTAATTTTCCCGAGGGAGAGTTATGTTTAAAAAGAGGTCGAGGAGCGATAAATGGATCGAATTGATTGATCCTTTAACTCTAGAAAATTATATTCAAAAATAAGCGCTTCGATGCTTTGTTTTTACGGTTCTTGAGTAAAAATGGGTGGGGAAAATGAAAATGTAGCGAGAAGATTTAAGTCTCTCTTGTGACCTCAACACACTATTAAGTTACTGATAGCTAGAGTAAAATTGCTTATTATCCTTCTCTCGCCTCAAAGTTACCGCGGGCGTCAAAAAAGCACCGCCTTGATATCAAAATGGCTTCTCTGCCTTACTTTGAAGCCCAGTTCTTTAAAGATAAACTGGGTTTGCGGAGTTTATCTTTAATTTATTAAAGATAAACTTACAATTTTATTGAAGCTCCTGCGTTTAAATGGCTACTTAAATTCTTTGATTTAATTTCTTTTTCAATGCTCTATTGTTAAACATATTTATTTTGTTTTAATTGCAGAATTAATTCATAAATAAGTGAATTATGCTCTCATTACCTGAGATTAAAAAAAAAATTACTTTTAATTTTTAAAAATGAAATTTAGGACTCGTTTTCCCTAGAGAGAAAACAGATGCTTGTCAGAATCTTGCTTCATAACTTTTTTAAATTATTTTTTTAACTTGAAAACAAGTTTACTTCAGTGCACACTTAAAACAAGCATTGCAAAAACCAAAACCATGCACAAAGCTGATAAGCTCCTGTGCTGTGCAAAAGTAATTTCTTTTTTGTATTTTTTTTTTTACATTTTAACCCTTTTGGTGATTTAACGCTTCTTTGCTTTTAAATTCATCAACAGCTTTTGAAGGAATTTCTGTTGAAATTGTAGTTAATAGTAAATGCAATTCAAATGAAGCGAATAAGCAATTTCTTAGGGCCAAAAGAGAAAAAAGGAAAAAAGTATTATTTTTTTCTTGTTTTAATTTTCAAATTGGATTGAACAATTTTGTCCGTAGTTTTATTTTAATCTGATTTTGCTCTCGTTTGAACAAGAAAAGGATGAAAATTATTTTTTCCTTCCTTTTTACTGGGAAAAAAAGGATTTAAATGGATAAAAAAAAGAGCTAAAACGATTAACGGATTTTACGGCCTTGAGATTTGCATATATGTATAAAGCTCAAGTCAGGAAAATAATGTTTTGGGAAGAAACCAAGATTAAATTTCCGTCGACAGATGTCGAGTGTAAAGTGAGAGTCAGTGGGAAAAGTCAGTGAAGTAAAAATCTCGTTGTGACTGCTGTGAACAAATCAAAGAACGTTAGACATTTTTTTCCCTTTTTTCTATCTTTTCCTTTCTTGTGGAGAGAAATTTATTACTTTTTTGTTTTTCTTTCCTCCCTCGTGTTGTAGGACCAAAGGAGTAATCTAAGTTGTCACCTCCCTTGACATCATTTATCACCAGTCAACCGATTGCAAAGACAAACACAAAGTGACTGCAGTATAGAAAATAACTTTTAAAAAACGCGATTCTTTTGTTGAATATTTAAAACACTCGCACCACCTTTCCAACGTTCAACCCCGCGTAACATAAACAGAAAATGGCTTCCTGCTGAGTGAAAACACACCCAGATTATTCAACCATATTTCAGATTTAAAGTTGATTCTACGAACCGAGCGTACTGAACTAAGAAACTCGGCTCAGTTTAACCAATATTTGGAATAAAAAGTGATTTTTAAATTGTTTTTCAAAGTGCCGAATTTTTACCTAAGCAAACTAACTGCTTGTTGACTTTGGGTGTTTTTTTAAAAAATTCTCCCGCCGATCTCTTGTCAGGTTTGAATATTCTAAATACAAAACCAGACCACTCGTTTTATTTATAGCATTAGGGTTAAAGATGATGGTGGATAAATAAAGAACAACACGCTCCGAGTCACGAACTGGGTCGGCGAGAGCACGTTTCAATTCTTATGCGAAGACAATTCATTACGGAAGTTCTTAGGTTGCTTGTTAGTTGTCATGGTAACGCATATTCATCTTACTCCTCGTGCTAAGTGGGATTTATAAGTGAAAATCCAGCAATTTATATTTTTTTCACTCTTCAAAAATGGAAAAGAGAGAAATTTTTCCATTGTCAACTTATTTACAATTTTCCCTCAACATGCAAATTTTGCAATATTTTTCTCCAACTCCTGTCTCAGCATATAAATGAAACTGGTGAAAAGACGTCGCTAATTGACTTTCTCCACGCCCCAATCCACTTGACATTAATGAGTGCTTTTAATGTCGTTTGCTTTGTGCTATTACCATTCATTAAGACAAGTGCTTTACAACTTTGCAGTGTCTTTTCCACCTCAAAAACATCATTCTTAAACTTTAAAAACACTTTTCAGTTCAATGAAACATAAAAATCCCATTTCCTACTAGTTAATCACCAAACTGTAGTTAATCAGCTTGTATAACCAACATAACCATCACTTTTACAAGTTTATTTTTATCGAATGAACATTTTTATGGTCTTCGCCAGAAGCAATTGTCATTTATGTTGTCAATTGAAGAGTGTCATTTTGAAGGGCACTTCCAAAAAGGATTAACCTCTTCAGTCGTGACAGGCCATCTACTGACATTATACAGCAATTGCCAAAAGGGACAATTTCCCAAGACAAGTGTGCAGTGTCAGTGTCTCGCACAAATGTACAAGTCAAAATGATGCATGCCTCTAGTGGGAAGATACACCGACTCACTTACACTGCACGTTTGCGAGCCCTTAAGACATACTTTTCTACGTCGCCCACCAATGAATAAGTGTGTTTCTGTCAGTCTAGAAGTGTCATCAACCTTTTAACCAGTAGTTTTTCAAGTAAATGGGACGTTTTCCTTTTTCTACACGCGTTACAACATACAAATGTGACAAATTTTGCAGTTAACACAACTTGATGGCCGTGTAGCAAGTGCTAGAAGACAAAACAAGTCTAGGAAAATAGAATAATAAACACACTTCCTCGAACTTGTAACCTGGTAAATTTTAAGAAAAACATAATCAATAAGCTTGATGCGCGTCTAATTTTGTGTGAGCTTTTAGCAGCGCCCTGGAGATATAAATTACTTGATTAAATTTGAAAGAGCACGACGATAACTCGTCACCCCGGCCAACAGGTGAGTTTTCCGTTGTGGTAGCGAAGGAGTCGAGAAGAGGAAATCACATTTGTGGACAACCGAGGCTTCCCGCTATACCACATCCACTCTTTAGCTCCTACTTCCCAATTTCACTCACTTTCCCTGCGGACATTACAAGGCGGCAAACTGTCGTATCCTACAGGTATGGGAAGAAGCCAAACTCTAAATTGAATCATGGCAATCCCCTGTTGATGCTGAGAGGGAGAAAATGAAATTTGGAACAAAAAGTGAGAACAACTTTCTCATGCCTTTTTTTGGTTATAAGAAGGAGCTTCTCATAGCTATACCCCAGGTCAAAGAAATATGAGAGTTCAATATTGGATGACAAATTTACAGTGTACACTCTAGGATTCAATCAGTAGGTTTCTATTTTCTCTCTTATTTTCGTTTTCTGAATTTTTTATGTGAGTAAAACAAACAAAAATTTGATTTCTCTAAATCTTTAAGGTAAATCTTTAAGTAATTAGACCTATAAAAGTTTTTAAGCTGTTTCTGGGTATAAGGTGTAGTTGTTTGGAAGAAAAAAAAGTTGAAAATGTGTTATGCATTTTCAATCCAGTTGAAGTTATCTCGCAGTTTCTACACGTTTACTGCCTGAAGCTGATAGTTTGTTTTAGGAGTGAAGAGCACCCACAGAAACGACAGCCATTGGTTACGTGATAATGTTTTATAAATAGTCAAAATTTGAATGTTACAAGTAAAGCTACGATCATGTTTAAAAAGATTTTATTTTAATGATTTTTTTATGTCAAGTTACGTAATCATTGTTTTGCATCTTTAGCTTTGCTATTAGAAATATTTATTGCGAAGATGTGTAGAAGATTGGCCTTGGCAAGTTGCATTTTGTTCATTGGCTTTCATAGTATATCATGCTGGCTTCCTCCACATTCACCTCATTTGGCTTGGTTAGGAACTATAAACAAAATGCGGGGCAGGATGGAGAGGAAATTGTGAAGATGAAAAGAAAGACACTTTAATAAACTCAAAGAAAATTTTAAGTTTGGCATTTTATCAAAGGACGAAGTTGACGTCAGATGATAAATAAAGGGGTAATTAGCAGTAAAGATCTCCTGAAGTATGTGTAAATGCATTAGTTAATTGGGTTTGTTTAAATTAGCATTTTTTATAATGTTAATAAGGACCCTGCTTTATAAGTAGTTTGCAAGATTTAGAATTTTTTGTGCAGTTTATTAATATAAAGTTTCAGAATTTTGAAAATTAAAGTTGTTGGGTCTTTCAGTTTTGCTGTATCGTTGTGATATTGCTTTAAAGGAAAAAATATCAGTTTTTTTTTAAAGATTGCTCATTGATTTGACGTTAAGAAAAAGGCGGTGAGAAAGCTGGAAAAGTTTTAAATTAAACCAATAAATGAAAAAGTTATAGCCTGTTATCTCATGCGAGACTCGAAATTAAAATGGCAATGTTCACATTCAGATGCCACACAAGTGCTTGTTAACTATTTTTTTGCAATGTTTTGACGTTTCAGAATCGAAAAATAAATTTCTTCTCCAGCTGCTGCAGACTACAATTCGAAGCGCAAAAAATGTCTTAGCGAAGTAAAAAGAAAAACAACCAACAACAGAAAGTCGTTAAAAATTATACAATTTTTAATGACTTCAGAAACAAGTTTAAATTTGTTTGTTTGGTTTTTTTTTAAATGAGGTTCTCTGATTTTGAGCTGGATAACAGAATTCGCTGGCATTTTAAAGAAACAGGGGCAAGAACGGAGAGAATTAATGTCATTTTAAAGAAGAGTGAAAAATAGACTGACAGATTGATCCACTTGTGGGATCTTCATCAAGTGTTGGAGGATTAGAGGAATGAATATTTAAAATATGAAACTTAATCCGCATCTATTTTAAAAAATAAAAAGACATCTTTCTTATCCTTTTGAGTGATTTAGCCTTAGACAGTACTTAAACATTAATTATGAAGAGATTACAAGTTCTCAACTTAGGAAACCATCAATAATTATCGTAAATACTGGCATAATTTCACTTTATATAATTTGATAATTGAAATAGAAATTGTTGCCTCAATTATTTCTCGAAACAGACACAATTATTAGAATAGCTCATCAACTAGCAATTTAACTGAAGTAAAATTAAATAGTTAATTAGGACTAAATTAATTAAACCACTTAGATAATTTTTACATTGACAATATTTTATTTACATCTCACGTATGATATGATATTTTCTAGTAAGAAGTTAATGAGTGAGCAATTTCTGATGATCCAACTTAGATCATTGAAATAAGTAAAACCTCAACCATTGAAATAAGTAAAACCTCAAATAAGTAAAGCCTCAACAAACTCTCCCCTGGAGAGTTTGTTGAGGCAAATTACAAATTGGTTTCGAACCACCGGTGACATTTAAAGGAAAGAGAACGCAATACAAATAACATATTTCATCAATCGGAGAGCAGTATTATCCACCATATCATAAGTCAGTGAGTTTTTAAATTGAATTCAACTGACCAGTGTGTGCACAGGAAATCAAAGAAATGGCATTTCAATCATCTAACGACTACTCAAGGACCGCTTGTGGTTTCAATACACAAAGGGGAATACAATAAGATCATGCAGATCAATGCACGAATTTAAAAAAAAAACTGTTTTAAGGTAAGAGAGTCATTTAATCTGATTTACTGTTTAATGAAAAAGAAAATTCATATTTAGCTTTTAAGTGCACGTCATTAAGCTTTGGCTTCGTTACGCATGTCGGATTTATAAAATAAATTGCTAATAGAATTAAGGTTTAAACTCTGTGGTTGACCGGAAGGATTCTGAAGCTTTATAAATCCAACAGCAACATCTTGGCATTTCATTACTCGACCGAATTCGGTTCCTGAATTAATTCGTCTTTGCAATGATTTTCATTTTTTTTTGGTCTTGGGTATAGAGGATTGTGGGATTTTTTTTTTAATTACGCCCCCTCAAAAGAGATCTTCCAGAGTATTCCTATGCAGGAAAGCACTTGGCAAGATAAGGATTGGGATCTTGTGAAATCCCTTCTCTACAAAAGCAATTCCTTTCCATTTCGGTTTGTGTAGTCAGCCGTTTATTTATTCATTCATTCATTCAAATTCCACGTTTTCTGGCCTCCTTCTCGACTCCATTTGCGAGAACAGGGAAAGATCAATGTTTGTTGTGAGTGGTTGAGTTTCACACATGGCACAGAGATTTAGTTTCTCTTTTTTACACCCCAGGTGTGACTATCTGATATGAAAGCCGAGACTATTGACCATTGAGAGCGGAAAGTCAAGAAGCCGTCTTCCTTCTTTTTAGAAAGCAGATAAGTTTAGAAACTTGTAAGATACGGTTGTTAATTTTAATCAATTTGGCATGCAAAACTATCCGAAGTTGGCAATGGTAAATAATTAAGAACGTCAAAGTTAAAGCAGTTATATGCGCACTTAGGTAATTAATTATTAAGAGTACAAGTGAAATTTGTGCTTTTAATAAAATAATAAATAGATGTCATGCCGAATTAAAATTCGAGATATTTGACAGAACTGTACTAACAAATTAACAGAATTAAAAGAATTCTTCCGGAAGCGGATAAAGTTATCGTCATTGTAAATAATTAAGCGCTTGTTAAGTAATTTTTTGAAGAAATTGACAGCTTTAAATTTGAATTACAAACCCTGTAGCAAGGCCAATTCAAACATTAAACCATGCGGAAGTTGGCCAATAAATATGAAGTTTGTTTCATAGTTAGTAAATATTGTTCATCAGTTAAGTAAACAAACAATCGTATAACGCTGTATTAAAAGTAGCCGTATGTGAATTACAAATAAGTAATGAGAAAACAAGTAAAAATACAAAATTGTAAAAGTGGCTTAAATGTGTCAGAAGCATAAATTATTTAATTTTTCACTTTCTTGCAACACACTGCGCTGGCATTAAAATTTAATCTTGTACAAACACACACCTGATTGCAAAGAGGATTAAATTTTCAAGAGCAAGTCACGTGATGTATAACGTTGGATCACATTATAAAAATAAAGACCATGTATCGGTTGTAAAAGTGTAAATATTTCTATTCAGATTTATATTTGGAGAAAATTTGAATTTAGATTGAGTCACATCTATAATATCGACCTTCTCAACTTATTTTTTTTAGGATTTAGTGTGCGGCAAGCAGGGGATGAGGTCAAATCGTTATCAGTCAAATGCAGTAGCATTCTTGGTGGGACTGTAATATAAAACCAAAGACAGATACAAGAAAATCCAACGCATCGATCTCTGCTCGACCATGACCACAAAATGCGATACAGAAAACATAATAAATTTTATCCACAATACATTCCTTATTATGCTAAATTTTATTGATGTTCTGATCAAACTCACAAATCTCTTGTCGATATAAAAAAACAAAAGTAATATAATATCAAAATATTCAAATAAAATATTCAAATCACTTGATGCACTGATATGAGTAACTAAGAATTATTAAAATTAACAAAAGTCCGTGCGCTGGTAAATTGAGAGGAAAAGTGCACGACCTGATTGGTTGGCAATTTAACACATGCATTGTTACTGCTTACAGTTCCATCTTATTTGTAACTACGGGTTACCTAGAGATGACGCGTATCCGGTTACCTAATCAGACCAGTTTCCTGCGAAATTACAGTAAACCCACTTCCTAATGACCTCGTTAGTTTTAGATGTTCAGTGCTCACGCAGTGATCACAACTGTGGCAATCTATTCAAAATATTGCCGCAACATTTTCTATTCCAAGCTATTTACGCAAGACACTGCGGGGTCCACTGAAAGCTAAAGTGTTTTCATCTGTAGAATGTTTTCTTTCCGGATTTAGAGTTTGGTTTCCTTTTTTCGCTTCTGCATGGTCCCAAGTAACAAAAGCAGGATTAGCCTTCACCCCTTTTCAGGTTTTGGAATGAAAAGAATAAAATGCTAATGAGGGATGAGGTTGCAGATTCCCTCCACTCAAAACCCCAACTTAGTGCTTTGTTTGCATCTTGCAGTGAATCGACTATTCAACCGTTCTTAATGTGCATCAAGAATCTTCAAGTTGACGACCTTTTACAATGCATATTTTATGACAACAAGTATACGTTTTCCCTTTTTGTGTTCCATTTTTACCACAAAAGGCAAAACTATCAATAATTAAATTCGTCAATTTTGAAATGCAACGTATGTTAACATAGAAAATGGCTGATTGCTTGTACGAAATAATTAGGAGAGCCATCATTTTCACATGTTCGGCGGATCAATTTTTTCTTCCCTTTTTTGTCTTACAAACTCAGCGACTTCCCAGCAGAAGAGCATCGATCAATTGCAATTTCCCTTCGTTTCCTCTTCAAGAGAAAATTACATGTTAACACAAAAATCTCTCCGTTTTCGGAAAGTATGAAAAATGCATTTTCACATCTTACTCACAAATCCCATTCCGTCTCAGTAGTAAAATTCTGAAATAAGAAAAGGAAAACATTATAATAAGTATTTAACATCTAATTCGGTATGAGAAAAATCTCGCGGGTTAGGGTATGCGGATTGCAAAATGGAAAAGAAAATAAAGGTGAGGACCTGGCAGAGTTCCATCAAGACAATAGAAAGAATAATTCACCTTTTGGCACCTTTTCCACCATTAAAGCTTAGAAAACTCTTCATTCTTAACCATTTCACAATTTCCTATTATGGCTTTGGCAAACACTACTAGCTGAACCCTCCTCACCTTTTCACTAGGATAAAGTTTAGAGTATGCTAAACATTTAAAGAACCTAGTTCTTTAATACTTTCTGAGCTTGAGGAGAGATCATAAACTGAATGGTAATGAGACTTATATCAAGGAAAAAGTAACTGAAAAGAAGTAAATGTAGTTGTATGATGATACATTGATATTCCGTCCATGTCCCACAAGAATGTGCTGGAACCATTTTATGAGAGAAAATGGGGAATAAAAATATTTTTGCAACTTCACAAAACTACAAGGTTTATTGGGAAGTTTCGATTCAATTGTAATAATTAATATTGAAGGTTATCTGAATGGTTAAGATGATTAGGAAGTTGGCTATGATATGAGATTTCTTATTACTACATATGAAAAAATTCCACTTGAAGCAAACAATAATTGGTTTGTTTAACTAACTTAAATATATTGTTGCTTCGGTATACATTACAATTAAAATAAACCGATTATGTTTCCCTCAAAATTTTTCAATTAGAATTTATTTTTAGAGTGTATAATCTCGAAAACCATACTAAAATTAAATTGAAATTATTGATTCAATGCCTTCTTTTTTGGTCGTGTTGCACGAAAACTCATAACACCATAAATTTCTTATAATAAATAGAGAAAAATACCTATTGTTCGTTCTTTTGCAATAGTGGATTTACCCATAAGTAATTGAAGCGGCCGCTTAGGCCTAACCATTGAGGGCGCCATCTTAGGGCTGGCTGTAGGCCTCGCTCTAGGCAAGTTCAGGAGATGTACCACGCGTGGACTGCATTTACTGGCCGCATGTGGGACGGTTTTGCTGCATTTTCTCAACTTGATCAGGTAGAACTTCTGAGAAATTTAAACTTGCAAATATTTTGATTGTTGAAGTTTTGGCCAAAATCGTTCCAGTATCGTTACATTTTTGGCCCAAATAGAAATCGGGGACAAGGGTTGTATTCCGGGGACTGTTCCGGAAATCGGAGACAAATGGTTAAATTCGACACAAAGTGAATGCAAATCACTTGGTTTCTCCTACGGAACCATGGATTTGCTAAAACTGCTATGAGAAAACTACGTAAGTTGAAAAATGGGTTTTATTCGAAGTACAAAATAGCCCCTAATCCACTACTTTTACAACCCACTTGCAATTTATCTCTTTAAAATGGTAATCATTAATTTACTTTTACGTTGCCTACCTATATATCTTAAGGCATGACTCTCAAAAATTTTTTAGCCTTGTTTATAGCAGATCTATATACAGATTTTATCCATCAGAGAATTGCAGTAAATATTTCTATTTAAGTCAAAAAGTTTTAGATTTGATGAGAAATAATTTTAGTCAGAAAAGGAAAGATAATAATTAGATAAAGTTAATTATGGAAAAAAGACATTTAAAGCATATCAAACTTTTCGATGCTCACAGTTAAATTCATTTGTCTAGTTTTTTTGTAACTTTAACCATGGAGTTAAAGGGAGTTAAAGGTCCCTTTAACTCCATGCTTTAACATAAAATTTATGGTAAAGTGAAAATCAAAACTAAAAACCTTTCTTAAGTATTAGTTTTTAAGGAAAATTAATTTTCGACAAAATTTAAAAGTACACTTGAAACAGAAATAGAAACTTAATTACAAAGAAACTTTTTTGTTTAAAGTTCATCTAGATTTCTGGAACGTTTTAGTCGTGGATGATTATACAGTGCATTGTCAAACTCGACGTTGCATTGTCAAATTTGACGGTGCATTGTCAAATTTGACGGTGCATTGTCAAATTTGATATTGCAAAATCAAATTCGACGTTGCAAAATCAAATTCGACGTTGCAAAGTCAAATTCGACGTTGCATTGTTGTTGGTACCGTAGTACAGGATTGAGTGAACGAAAGTTAAACTTAGTTGTGAAAATATTTCTCGTGAAGATCAATGAATTCATAATAGACGGTTATTAATTTCCCTAGACTCACAAGTCAGGAAAATGGTTGACGAAATTGTAATAAGTCCCATGTAAATGCAATTATTTGAACATATCCCACTTGAGTGACATTTGCATTTATTGACTTTACTGTAGTTCCAATCTCGAACACGTCAGTCAAAATTGAGAAAACTACTTTTCCTCGGCAACTGAGAAATGAAATTCAGTCGGCCACATATTCACCCTCAACACGAAACGAAAGAAATCAATATCCAAAATGATGCGTAATGCCAACAGACAAGAACGAAACTGCATCATATTCATTCCAGTATACGGTTTCTGCTTTACGTAATTGCTGTTAACATTTTCACCAACAAATCACCTTCCGACATAGGGGAAATTTCTCAAATTATCTGTCAGATAAACTGTATCAGAAAAGTTTCTACACCTGCAATTGACAACATCCCACGCAGATCATAATTAAAGGTTCAAAATGTCAACCAACTAATTAAATTGGCCTGGATGCAGACTGGTCTCACTTAATTAGACAGTCAAAATTGCATATGACTAATATCAACAAAAGTATTACCATGTGTACGCTTTTATTGGAATTTCAATAATTGGTGTCAAATTCATTTCAAACTTATGGATTTATACATTCAGACCAATAATTTGTGCAAATAATGTGGGCTACTCAATTAACTGGTGGAAATAGTTTATAAAATAAAATAGTTGACATAATTAAATTAAATTAAAGTTACAGGATTCCATTTAGTAGTCGATTATTTCCCAGTCAAATGAAAAAGGCATTTTCTCACTTTGAAAGGGAAAAAACGAGCAAAATTCCTCGTTGCTTTAATATATTTGCCTTCATCCTTCTTCACTTCCCTTTTTCCTCGTCGTCAGCAGCTCGAGAGGAAGTGGAATTCCTGGTGCAAGGAGATGAATGGCTTGGCAATTGGTAGCAACACGGGCGCCTGACTTCACCCACACGTAGCAGAACGGTGACTGATGTTCCAGAATACAAAGAAACTTGCTAGAGAGTAAAAGAGCCAAAAAGAATTGAACTGCAGC
Organism: Stenotaenia linearis; assembly: GCA_034700445.1. Taxonomy (NCBI): domain Eukaryota; kingdom Metazoa; phylum Arthropoda; class Chilopoda; order Geophilomorpha; family Geophilidae; genus Stenotaenia; species Stenotaenia linearis. The sequence continues at coordinate 44,771 of JAQIXT010000155.1, forward strand.
TGAAGTACGGCGAGGCTGCATTTACACAGCGCTTTGGATTTGAAACCAAAGACCCCCGCAAAAAGAGTAAATGGAAAACCGTCCAAAGCAAATTGAAAGCAATTTATTTCTATTTATTTGGTTTTAAGACAAAATAAAAATTTGCATTTTAACACACTTAATTTGCAAATGTAGAATTGTTATCAGAAAGAAAGGGTTGAATGAACTTCTTTATTGTTGAAAATCTAATTACTGTATCACTTGATAGATGAAGATGAGTTTACTGTTGGGGTTGGAATTTAAAGGTTAGAATGAAAAATATGCATAGAAGTTATGAAAATAATTTGTTTAGAAAAATCTGTTTTGGGGAACATCATAAATTCATTCCAGACTTCGTTTCATTTTTTTTTTTTTTTGCTTGGTAATGAGATGAAATGGCTACTATCAAAAATAAACATGAAAGATACCCCCAAAAAAATAAAATATAGCTGAAAAAAATAAAACCGGTTAGACTTGATAGTGGCTTTTTATTTTTCCTTTTTTATATCTTCGTTTGGGCTATCATAAAAAAGTTTTAAGAGAAACAAAGTGCAGTGAAAATATTACTCCATACATTTTCAGATGATTTTTGACATCGGCACTTTAATCAGATTAAAAGGTTAGAACTGAAGCCGCCATAATTTATTGTTATTACTCTCAATTTTTGCACAGAAGCAAAACCATAAACAAAAACATGCATCCTCATTCGAGGAGAAAAAAGATTGATAAATCAATTATGAGTCCACTTTTAATATTTTTTATTTAATTAATATCCCATCAATTAAGTCACGCCCAAAGAATCTTAAAGAGGAGGCTTAAATAACAATGCCGTTGTCTCTCTAGCTTTTAAATATCACGCAATATCGATTCAAATTTAAAATCAAAATATTCAGTTTTAATTATCTTAATTTTTCAGTTAGACTAAAGGAAATACAGTAACATTTAAAATGTTGTGTAGATCATTAATTAATAAATTTTAATCTCCCTCAGTGAAATCATAAATAAAAATAACAATGTAAGTAGTAAAGACATCAATGAATAATGAGAATAAGTAAAATAATTATTTTCTTCCTAGATCTAAGTTTACTGACGCTAGACAAATTTAGTTCAATTTCTTTCTGCACTAAACGAAAATAAAGAATTTAATAAGCATCACACAAAGGATTGCTTCAATTAAATTTTCTCGAGATCTCTTTGCTCTTCAAATTAAGAAAATTAATTTTCGTATATTCAAAAACGAATGCGAATTTGTGGAACCTCGATCCGTAATTAACTTTCTTTTCGCTAAAACCCTAGAAGCTCTTAATATTTATTTACGCTCGTTTTTAACCATCAGATTATTTCCTGCAGATAGCTTTATGGTGGATTTGCATTATATGGTAATGATTATTATTATTAGTTTCGATTTGTGTATTTGGGTTTGAAATCTTAACACTGGAATTTAAAGAGCTCACAATCAATCTGGAAATTGCAATTTAATCGAGAAATTAGGTTAATTAATCTTCGGCCAACTAGATTTAATCTATTCTTTACATGATTAAAACAGATAGGAAAAATAAATGATTGATTGCAACGATTAAGAAAATTCTTTCGTCGTAAAAGAAAATTAAATAAACTGCATTTATTTTTTAAAAAAAGAAAAAAGAAATAATGAAAGATTATTAAATTAAAAAGTAGAATGAACGACTTAAGAAGAATATTTGTGAGCAATTAACGAAAAACTTCATCAAAATTCTTTGACGCTATCGGAACGTTGGTCTGGGAATAATTGCTTTAATCAAATACAGGAGTTAATGGGCTATTGAATTAGCGTATAAAAAAGTACATTTCAAAAGCTAAGTGGTTTATTGTACCATAAATTTTTAGCTGGAAATTATAGAGTACTAGAAAATATTTTTGTTGTGACAGTAAAGCATATAATTAATCTAACATCCTTCAGCATGCAAGAAATGTTTATGGTAATTAATAACTATTCAGAATTTGGGCGTTCACTTTTTCAATTTTATCCTCAATTTTAATTTTCAGATCTTTACATCCTTTAAAAGAGTTTAAAAAAATATGCAATACATTTAGGTAATAATTTTAATATTAAAAAATTAGTTTCAAACTGAGATAAATGCAATAAAGTAAATTCAATAATATTTTTGAAAAACTATACGGTAAAATTAAATAAGGATGATGTAGCGATGTTCTTTTCAATAAACTATGGAATGTTTAAAGATTTGATTACTAGAGTAACGGCAAAGTTTAGATAAACCAATATCGAAATTGAGCAAAATTGATCCAATCAATGCAATGATTTCAAATTTTCCAAACTTATCTCTTTCATTGTTATTTAATTGATGCTATTCCCTTTATTTATTGAAGATCATTGAAGTCTGCGACGTCCAAACGTTTTAAAACAACAATTAAAAATGTAGAAAATGTATTGCAGAAAACAAATTAAAAATTTTCAGTTCATAATATTAACTACACAATGTCAAATGATTTTTCTGAAATCTGAAGTAATATTTGTTTTGGTTTATTTGTGATGATACCGTCCTCCACTAGGTGGCGGCACTTGACACTGAATGGCTCACGTCTGATCTCAGAAGAAAAAAAAGCGAGGAAAAAAGTCTTTGCCGCTATTCTTTGTAGTATTCTTTAACATTATTTTTCGTCAAATTATATTTCGTGACTTTTTTTATAATTCGTATCATTGTGTTCGATAAAGCGAACATTTATAAATAGGAAATGATTTTTGTATATTTTGAAACCATACTGTTGTATATGTTATTGAAAGTATTTTTGTATTAAAGACTTTGCTGATGAAATAAATAAATTTGGCTTTTTGAAATGAGGATTTTACATGAGGATTTATTTCAATAAAAATAAGTTTAAAAAGAAAGAATAGCAACAGCTCTTTTGGATTCTTTGTTGGATCCAGAAGTTCGAAAAAAATCAAATTCAACAGGCATAGCTTCGAAAAATTAAATTCAAACGAACATAATTTCGAAAAGATGACGAAGTTATGCCCGTTTATTACTTTAACCACAGTGCTTTCGACACTGCTGTATGATTTACAAATCGAAAGTAGTCCGGATACGGCTTTGTTAAATCCGCCAGCACTTTACATAATCCTTCTGTAATAAATGCTTCTATTCCACATCTGTAATCAGAAGAAAATAATTTTAATAAATTCTGTAAACCGTTTGTATAATCTTCCTCTCAGCACGTCTGTGCTCACACACGCACCTCACTATATACTCACGTATGTTGCTCCTTCCCTCTATTAGTCTGTTTGATAACTTGCGATTCCGAATAGAGAGCCAATGAACCAGATGATTTTGTGCACATTAATTTGGTAGTAATTTGATTTAGTTTTCGAGTGTTCCAATTTTCATTTCAGCTACATCAAGAAAATCAGGGTGGTCAACAGCACAAAAAATCCGGTACCTGCAAAATAACTGTTAAGTTCTCTCTTTTCTTAGTGTGTTTTGACTGTTATCTTACCAGGCACATGCTTTGTCTTGGCTGAGAAAGCGGCAGAATAGACGTAATAAGACTTAGTTATAAAAATTATAGAAATGAAAAGCAAAAAACATTTCATTTTGAATATGAAAAAATTTAAGTGAAATTCGCAGATTGCTATAGCTCGTGACCGAAATCGAAATTTATATTGTTTTCTTTCATTTGTAATTTTTCTTAAGAAATCGTTTAATTACTTATTTTTTGAAAAATAGAATAAACCAATTTACTGTTTATTCACAATTTGATTGCATGAGATATTTATTGTATTAAATTAATCGACTTTGCATTCTCTTGTTATCTGACAATTACGAAAACAGTTTTAAAAAAAATTAAATTTGTAAATTACAAGTTCTTACATAATTTCCAAATGCATCGCACTTTTCTGTAATCAGAAAGGAAAGGTCTTGGTTGTCGGGTCGTTCAGGTGTTAAGTAATTTCATTTATTATAATAACAGCATTTGTTATAATGAACTAGAACATTTTAAATGAGAATTTCATAAGTGTCGTAAAAAATTAATCTACATCTCTTTCGTCCCCAACGTTTGAGTTTATAAAAACATATTTAAGTCATTAGTGAAAGAGTTTAGGCGGAGACTATTCTTACACAATCGTTAATATAAAATTTCTCCAATAAGAGTTATATTGTACCTAATAAATACTAGCAATCGCAACAATTATCTAAATTTGCAAACTAGAAACTTTGGATATTTATTTAACACATGATTTATAAATTACAAAATAAACAACAATATTACGAAAATGAGAAATTTACAATTTTAAATGGGTTAAACAGATTAGAACTTTTCTTTCCATCATACATTAATTTCTATACAAATAAAAACTGTCCTTTTTTGGTTTGTTATTTGAACGGATTCTTCATATATTCTTCCACATTGAATTTCAGAAGGCATTTACATGGTAAATAGAAAGGCAATTGAAGAGTTTCTGAATTTTTCGCAAGTTGATAATATTTTTTAACATTAGCATACTCTTCAGGTTCGATTACCGCGCATTCGAATGCCGTCGAATAATATGCTTCTGGAACTTTACCGTGATCGGACGGAACAGCATCAATAAACTGCTGAAACGCATCGATAATAGCTCGTAAATTTGGCTCCGACAAACTAAGATTTAAAGCTCTCACAAAGAGCAATTCGCAATCATTAGGAAATATCTTCAACGCTTCAGTGGCCAATTCCCGTCCCTTCTCAAATTCGTCAAGGCAATTCAAAGTATAGCAGATCATAATTCGAAACATAACCTCTTGAGGATACGTACTTATGCATTCGTTAAGAAAAATTTTCATTTCATCATATTTGTTTGAATTGAAATATGCGTAACAAATTCGAGCGTTCATATTCAATTCAGAGGTTGATTCACTTTTGTTCAAAGCCTTTTCAACGATAGGGACAACGAGATCATATTGACATTTCGTCCAAGTAATAACCGAATACTCTAAACGAATGCAATTAGCGAGTTCTTCAATAAATGTCGGAGGACACTCGAGCTCGTGTTTGTCTAGCAATTCGAGACAAGTTGCAAAATGCGTCACAGCTTTTTTCAGTAACTCCGCAGTTACAGATCCTTTCAAACAATGATCTTCGATCAAATTGAAATGAAAACGATCGGGAATAAGTCGGGAAGCGGTTGGTCCTTCTGGAATTTCATCCAATGGCAATTCCTTCGCAAATTCCTCTGGACTGCCAGAAAATCCAACGCTTTCCAAATAACGTTTTCTTCTCCCCTCCTTATTCAATTTAGTAGCATCAAGTTTATTTTCCTTTTCCCACTCAATAACAGTTTTATCAAGGGTCTTCATATGTTTAAGTTTGTTCACAGCATCCATGAATTTGCTATTCTGTGCTTCCGCATGTAAACTTTTACCATCTAATGCTCTTGTCTGCCATATCGTTGCTCTATCCAGGTCCCCAACGTCGAGATAGTAATTACCCAAGATCACCATTGCATCAAGATCACCGTTGCAAGCAGCAATTTCCCAATACCAAAGGGCTTTTTCAATGTTTTTGTCAATTCCAAGACCGTTGCAATATATATAACCCAAATTATTGCAAGAAGAAACGTGGCCGTGATCAATAGCTTTGATATACATGTTGACTGCTTTCCGCTTGTCTATCGCCAGACCACCCAATCCGTGATCATAATTAAAGGCTAAAGCATGTTCAGCTTTTGCTACACCGGGATTTGGCTTACCCTTTATAAAAGCTGGTTTCGATGCCGCTTCCAGTAATAATTTTTCTCCTTCGGCAAAATTCACTTTCAAACCTCCTCTGCCTAAACAGTGCAAAATTCCAAGACTGTACAGAGCATCAGCATTTCCTTTGTCCGCAAGTGTAGTATAAAGCTCCACTTCTTCGTACGATTCAATATTGATATCTTCTTCGGGAACGTCATCAGTGTGAATGTTTAACTCCGCAAAATTTTTTTCTAATTTCGTTTCAGTCGATACTGCTGTGGTGGGTTTTCTGTTGCGATTAAACCTCTTTTTCTTATTAACTTCCAGAACATACTCTTTCAATTTCCGAGCAATGGCAAAATTTTTTGTTGCTTTTCGCTTTTTATCCAAAACACAGTAAATTTCTCCCAGTTTAGTGTAGGCGAAACTGGATACGGAATTCCAAATAATTGCCACTTTAGCATCTTCTTTAGCCATCATCAGCTCGTAGCCGATAGGATCATCCTTTGCTTTAGCCAGGGACAGGTAGGTTTGTGAGCGAACAGTGAATAAAGCCGAAATTTCACAATTATTTAAAACTGATGACTTTTTAAGACGCGCCGTGCAATAGGCTATTGTTTTTATCATATGCTCCTTCTGAAACGATCGAATCTCTGATGCCAACTTCTCAGCAACATTTGGAAAAAAATCTTCAGGCGAAAACTTGGCAATTTTCAAATTGAGGAAATCGGTCGGGATGTGCCCAAGGACCATTAAATTCTCCTGAATGACTCCACTAACTCGTATGAAATCAGTATGGCCGAAATGTTCAATTGGAAAATAACGGGCAATTTCAGCCCTGGCATTACTCAGTTCATCAATTTTTGTTTTCTCGTATTTTGTAAAGTTTGCGTTGTCAAAATTCATTTTTCGCAGTACACGGCAAAGAAGGTTTAAATCCCACGTATCAACATTTCCAGAATACAGTAAGTCCTGTTGCCTTTTTGTTGCTCCTTTCAGAACTTGTTTTTGTTTTCCTTCTCCAAAAATTTTACCCTGTTCAACGTTGTTTTGCCATTCCGGTTTTCCACTCATTCTCCATCTTTTTCTGAATAATTCGCGAAGCACCATTGCAGTCCGAGGTAGAAGGAGGCAGTGCATCTGAACGTAACCTTTGTCATCCATCTTACTCATCTAACAGTCAAAAATAAGAAAAAAAGAAAAATTAAAAAACAATTTTTACTTAAAATAAAGTCACCAGAACTTACTTTTGTCAAATTCCTTCGTTTCTGTTAATTTATCCCGGATAGCACTGGCTCATTGATGGCCGAGCCAAAATTGTTGTGACCGGAACTTTCTATATTGAAGTGAAATATATTGCTATTAGTTTGTTGCGTGAATTAAAAATTTTGGCAAGATCATTAACTAACCTAACAATTGATTCAACAATCAGAACAATCAGATTCGTCAGGATAAACGTCCCACTTGTTGAAAAGTCGCGCAGAAATGAAAACGATAAAGGTGTTTCTAACATTAATAAAACTCCTAGTGGTAATTTTCGAAAGATTAATTACGTAAGAAATTTAGGTTGACCAGTCATATGCAAATCAGTTGACGTTGACACTTCGTGCAAAATTTTATTTGATGAAATTTAAAAAAACAACGATTATTCGATGAAAATAAAAAACACTAATTTTGGACATTTAAATTTGTTCTATTACTAGAATATGAATTTATTTACAACAATATAAATTTAATTTAATTTGGCTCGCAAAGTTATTTATAATATTATACAGTAACTAGATTTTAAATAAAATTTAAAATTATTATTTTTCGTAGATTCAAGTTCATGTACATCCAGTTAAAATATAAGTTTTTTCTGAGCTGCAATGTAAGAGTGTTTAATCGTGCAATTTTTGGATTTATTTTGTTGTTCGTAGAGTATTGAAAAGACCCAATATTCTGAGGAAATTAAAAAATTTTTTTTACAATCTTAAAACATACTGAACTACACTCTAAATCCGAAATCGAACAGCTTTAATGAAATTAAAATTTTGTTGTTTAGATTGTTTAATAAATTTTATTGTTGCTAACAGAGTACAGTCGTGGTAATAAAAAAAAAGTTTCTTGTCCACACTGTATAATGACCAAAGCAATTTCTTATTCTTCTCTGACAGAATTGTGAACTCTCTACTGCCCCTCTCTCAGATGAAAACTGAGGTACAAACGCGAGTGAATAGTTCTTACGACGCTAGCAATACAAAATTTTTGTAAATGAAAAAGAATGTAATTTTCGTAATTTTCCCGTTAATAATTTTAGAAATTCTTAAGAAGAAATACAATTTATCATTTAAAAGCTTATCATATTTAGTCTATGTTGTGCCTCCCGCCCCTTATTTTGAAAAAAAGAAATCGAGTTTGGAATAAAACAATTATTTTATTACGGAAATAAACTATTGTATTAACATCATCGATTGCAAAATACATTTGCCCTGACAAAATTCTAAATAATAAATAATTTGTTCCTTAACACATGATAGATATTTGATTACATTACTAACATTTTAAACGTACACAAATGTAGATTAGTAAGAATATGGAATGAACTTAATTATCTTCAGCTAGGATTTCCATTTCTTTCCGCAACTGCTCACCAGCTTCCCCAACCAAACTGCAATAGTGAAATGCAGCTGGGGTGTTCCCTAAACTAAATAGATATCGGGCATATTCCAAAAACGCAGCTTCAATTATGGAACCTTAGATTAAAGAAATATTTAATCCATGATTGTACATCAGAAATAAATTGCCCTTACTATTTGATTCATCCTTTTTAAGCAGCCCGAATTCATTACACGCATGAATAAACATCACTGCTCGCTCGATGCATTTTGTGCTAACCAGTGATTCCACAACCTTTTGGAATTGGCTTATAGACAACAGAACTAAAACACCTTTTTGCTAACAAAAAAAATTATTATATAATCATAAGCTAAAATTTCAAAATATAAAATTTACTTTCTGATTTATAACAGGTGAAAACAAGTGATCCACCCATCGTTTCAGTACTTCACAGCATTCAGAAGAATTTAAAGTTGACTGAAATAAAATTTCAAAAAAATTATTTCGTTTGAATTGCATATTGACCAAAGCATCCGTACTTTAGCCAACCAAACCGCCTTGCTCCACTCTCCGTACGAAAGTAAATACCGACACGCATCAATTGGTTTTCCTATTAAACAGAGTAACTGGACGCCTTCAGAAATATGACCATTAGCTATTAAATTAGTAGCCACTAATTTAATTGTACTTTGAGCAGTACCAGAAGAACAAACACTGGCTACTAAACAAGCTCTGACAAAAAGAAAATTAAAATTAGTGCGTAGTTAAACTTCAAACGAAATGTAATTACTTTAGGCAATCTAATTTGTAACCTTCACAATTGGAATCAGTTTCGAGCAGCAGTCTCACCGCTCGATCACTGTGGCCTAACATTATAAGCGATTCGGCACATTTTTTCGTCTGTTCAGAAGTAGCTCGCTTGCTGTCGTGAAGGCTTATCTTTTCTAATTGCCGCTTCTGAAACGTTTCCGTATCACACAAAACGTCGTAACAACAATCAAGAACTTGATGCGGTGCAATTTGCTCGAGTAATGACTTAGAAATCACTGTTCCATCATTATTGTCCTTAATTAGAATTAGCATTAGATAACAAATTCCAAATAAATAGCTTTTTTTCACACCTTATTCAATGCGGCAAGACTTTCTTTTTTTAAATAATACAAAGCGACAGTCCAGAAATGAATTTCAGATTCATCCCCAAATAATCTTAGAGCATGAAAAGATCATAGATTTTTTAATTCATTTATTTCTATATCTTGAAATTTCTTACCTTGCTGTCAGCAAACAGCGTTCTGCAGTTCCAAACTTGCAAAATGGAAGAAAATCTCGAATATCACTATGTAATTGAAAAATAAATGCGGTATTAAATACACAAATATTAAATAAATGAAAAAGATTGTTACCTGTCAATTGCTGAGATGTATTGATTCAGAGCAATTAAATCGTCTCCCTTTATTCCATCTGCTTCACTGAATTCTAAACTATACGATTTTCTCCATCCTTGATAATTTAAAAATGTTCTTAAATTTAATGCGGCTTCACTGGTAGACAGATGTGGACTAAAAACCAACTCTGAAATAATTTGGAGCGATATCAATATTCGGCAATGAATAATTACATGGAAATTACCTTCTAAATGATACCGATAAGTCGGCGCCATGGAATGCTTAAACTTTAAATCCATTAAATACAAACAACCATCGACCGAAGCAAGAACAGACGTATCGGATGCTGCCCAATCAACATCTATGATTTTCGGTAAATCTTTTGGACACTTAATTCCACTCAACAGTTCAACCTAGTAAGTAATATATTTTTTATAAATTAAGTTTGAATGAACTGGGGAACACATAAAAAATCTATTAAAATTTGTCCATTCACAAGTCAAAATGTATATTCAAAAAATGGTAAAGCTCTAATCTCTGCTTCCCCCACCCACCCCCCGAAGCGCACTTTTGAGTTAAATAAAAATATGAATAATAACTAACCGCAGTTAAATCCCACACGTCAACTCCATCATTATACAGAATTAAGATTTTCATGTTTCCTCGCCCTGGTGCAAATCGAATTTTCTTAATCCAACCTCGATGAGTTGATACGGTTCTAGAAAATCAAAAGCTGAATTATCCCCTCCATCTAACTTAATTTAAAATTACTATACTTTGAAACTCTTCCTTTTAAATCCCAAATTATTAAATTTCCATCCACATCACCCATCACTATTTGTTCGGATCGCCAAGCAATGCATGTGATACTGCCCATTCCAGCCTAATATTAATAAAATTTATGCAAAGTAATCTTGCAATCATTTGAAATACATTCCATACTGTAGCAGGAATTTTCGTGCCGTCCTTAATAATGCTTCCTTCGACTGAAAAATTGTATAATTGCCCATCGGAATCTGTAAAAACAAACTGCTCTTTGACGGGAACTTTGTCTGTAACAGTTTGCGTTGTAGAATCGCTCTCTTCAAGGCTTGAATTTTTTTCAACACTTTTCTTTTTTGTGTTAGTAACTGGTGACCATTCCTGAAAACATAATTAATATCAGATTACGCTAAAAACTGAATACGGAAACTCGTACTAATGCAGTAATTATAGGAAACTTTTTCGGCATAGTTCGTAACAAACAAAGATTTGTGAGGTCCCACAATTCAAACGGTTCTTCTTTAAAAGCAACAATAAAATACTGTCTGCAAATTAGAATTGTTAATATTATATGTAATAGAAGAGATATATATATATTGTAGTTTACTTAAAACAAGAAACCCGTATCATTTCAATTGGTGATTCTTCTCCCTTTTCTGATCGAATGTGTTTCAGTTTTCCCGAAATTGCATCAACGAGAACCAATTCATTCCGCACCTGCGCAGTGTTTACATTTGGATATGCAAATGACAGGAACTGATGTAAACCAACCCACTCAATTCCTCTGTAAAAGAAATTTTAATTCAGTGAAAAAATTAAAATTTGCAATTTTCTATTACCTAACAGGACATGTATGAACATTTAACTCTTTCTGCAACATACCAGATGCCATACAAAAAATTTGAATAGTTCCATCAAGATTTCCTAAAATAATAACACATTTAGATCTTAGATTACTTTTAGGTATACAGTATATAGTTTTGGTAAATACCAGTTGCTAAGTGAGGTTGATAAGATGCCCAATTTTTAGTTGTGAGTGGTGGACACATTCGAATTGTTAAAAGTGGAGATGCAACACCACAATAAAATCCAGTTACCAAAAACTTAAAATTTATTATCTGGAAAATGTGGGTATAATTTTTAATATATTATTTATTATTTATGTGCTTAAGTTGTGCTTTACCGATTGAATCGTTTCGGATGTATTCGAAGGTGGAATTAAATCTGCCAAACAAGTTTTCGGTACAGAAACTGTACCAACTTTAGCATTGTCTCCAGAAATACTGTTTAATTCTTCCCCTAAATTTTTTATAACCTAAAGTAAAGTAGACGGTAAGTAACCCGAATTATAAAAACCCACAAATTTACTTTTTCGTATGTTGTTAATTCGATAAAAATCAGTTTTCCTTCACTTAAGACTAGAACTGCTTTTGTTTCACCAATTGGGCAGAATGCCATTCCCGTGAGCCGAACGTGTTTGGTTAGACGCATTGAATCAGATAAGCAGCGAACGTCATAAGCAATTTCCATGTATGTATCACTGCCATAATCTACTCATTTTAAATAAATGAATTTTAAAAATAATTCATTATTTTGAGAAAAAAAAATTATTTGATACCTTGATTAACTGCTACTGAAGATAAGGAATCGGTAACTGATGAACTAATTGGAAATTTTCTTCTTGTTCTGAATGAAATACTACCGTTCTCATGAAGACAATACAAAGCGTCACGTTGTTGACAGCAATAAATTTGAGTAAAAGGAGAACCATTTCTTTCCGATGACAATAAACCAACTGTCTGAAAAAATAAAATTAGTTTTACGTATACAATGTTTCAAATTGCATTACAGGTTTGTATTAGTCTACCTGGTTTAATTCTAAATCAATAATCAATGCTTCTTTAGCGTACAAGAGTATAATCTGATTCCGTATTGACTGGTGATGCATCAAACCAAGGCACTCACTCGTTGTATTGACTTCATTCCTTTAGACAAAAGATTTATTTGTATTCAACACATAATCATACCTTAAAATTCTACGTTCTTACTTGCCACTCGCTTTTGGTTCCGCATTAACTAAAGATCTCATCCGCTGACGAAGTCGCTCTTTTGTCCATAATTTTTCGTCTTGGGTTGATCCACTTGCTGCAGTCAAATTACTTGAACTGGAGCTCATCATCGACGGATTAGAAATGTAAAATTTTCGACCATTGCTGGATGGGACTTTGCTCAAGGTGAAATCATCAATGAATAAAATCCCGTCAGGTACAAGAACTAAAAGAAAATACTGTACTTTTTAACAAAATCGTATGAAGATTTGTATTACTTACATGCCACATTTGATGGATCAAATGGATCAAACGAAAACGATTGCAAAGTTTCTGTGTAGGTTTTTTTCCATAATTTGTTTCCATTTGTTGTATTCCAAATTATTAGAGAATAGGGAGGATGCAATACAGCTAAAAAATCGTTGGAAGAACTCCAAAACGATAGCCATTGCATGTCTAATAAAATTTTAATTATTAGACAATTGTAATCGATAGCGATCTTATAATTTACCTAGAATCGGTTTGTTATTGCCGTCAGAAAAAAGTGTTGAAACTTTAGAATAGACAACATCCCAAATTACAATATTCCCTGTTGTGTCTGCTGATGCCAATTTTGGATAATATGGATTAGGAATGTCGTGATAGTAGTTTTCTTTGGCCCATTTTACCTTGACAAAGAAAGAAAAATAAAATTTCAAATAATGAATATAGTTTAATTTACGGATGTTTTACCTTAGTAACATAGGCACGATGTTTATTTAATACTTGAAGAAGTTGAACAGTTTTGGGATCCACGACAACAACTGCTGTTTGACATCCGTAAGCAATTAATGATTGCCATCCCCTAATATAAATTCAATGAAATTAATTATCGAGCAATTCAATTGTATAGTGAAAAAACAACAAAATGCAATCGTACCAGTCAATTGCCCCTTTATTTTGTTGATGCAGGAAACCTGTTATAACTCTCGGTTTAATGGGTTTGAAATTAATTGTAGACTTCGGCTCATCACTGTTTACTTTTTCTTTTTTATCCATTTTACTTTAACAAATTTAAATGAAAAACAAATGTCCAGATGCAGAAATAAACAAATGATGCCATAATTCTGACAGCAAGAAACTAAATTTCAATCCTGAAAAATATCAGAATCAGTTCATAATAATATGATATAATATGATCGTAGATCAAACCACACAATTAATTCGCTATTCCGAATTTCCCGACATCCTCCTCGCAACTCGCCAAAATGACATAGAGCGCCATTATAAATTTTTGTAATATTACAATCCTGCAAAAGAGTGCGCTGTATACTACGGAAGTACGGAAGCTGCCTCATATGGAAGCTATCTGGCACGGAAGCTGCCAGATGACATTCAGCGTCTAGATTATTTTTCCCGTTTGCTGTGATGCCACCACGAAGCAAATCATCAGCAGCGGCAAATTTAAAGTGCAATAAACATTATAAATCCAAATAAAGTTTTTACTGGCCATAAATCATTGGAATAAAGTAACACTTGTAATTTCTAGATATGAATTTATTACATACAAATTATATTATAAATATACAACATAACATATTATCAAGAATTGATAACTAGGAGTTATCAATTCTTGATATTATGTAACACATTTTAGCCTACAATGGAAATGAGAGTTAGAAAATGACACTAAAAGACTTTATTTAGGGTAATAAAATGTGTAGTTTCACATTCCAGCCTCAAAAGTGACCTGGGATTGGGAGCCAAACGCGACCTCCCAGTGGGAGGTCGCATTTACAGGCTAGAGGGCAAATTTTGTGTTTTTTTCAGTGTTTTTTTCATCTCATGTCTTGGATTTCGATGTTTATGTTTGGCTGAATTGGACATGCATGGCTTTGAGTTGGTCAAAAGTCTTTATTTGGAGCAAAATGATGTCTAGTTTCGCATTCTGGCCTCAAAAGTGACCTGGGGGTCATGTTTACCACGCTGGAGGGGGAAAAACACATTGGAAATTTCATTGCCACTATCTTACTCTTTGCATTTCTTCTTCTTTTGCGATCAGTTTCAAAGATACAATCAATCTGATACGAGAAATGGAAAAATGCACCCTCCTTATATATTGTAAACTGGGAAGAAATCAAACAAGGGGTCTATCTTCAATGGTTTTGGAGCTAGAGGCAAATTCTTTGCTTTTTTCACTTCAACCTTTCACTATCTTACCAATTTCAGTGGCTGCATTAGCTAACATGACTTTGAGTTGGTCAAAAGGCTTTATCTAGGGTAAAATAATGTCTAGTTTCACATTCTGGCCTCAAAAGTGACCTGGGAGGTCGCACTTATATGCTGGAGGGAAAAACAACATTAAAATTCTAGTAACATTTTCTAATTGTTTGCATTTCTTCTTCTTTTGGGAAAAATAAAAGAGATACAGTCAATCCCTGTTGCCAGAAATGGAAAGATTGTATCCTGTTTAATAGTAAACAGGATTACCATTGGTAATATTGCAAATATGGGGTCTATCTTTAACGGTTGAGGAGCTAGAGACAAATTTTTTGCTGTTTGTACTTGAATTTTTCACTGTCTACAATTTCAATGGCCTACTATGGCTGAATTGGATATCCACATCTTTGAGTGGATCAAAACACATACTGTAAATTAATGCATAGTTTCACATTCTGGCCTCAAAATTGACCTGTGAGGTCGCATTTACAGCTGGAGGGAAAAAACATGGGATTTTAGTGCCATTTTCTAACTCTCATTCCATTGTAGGCTAAAATGTGTTAATATGTTGTATGTTTATAATAATATAATTTGTATGTAATAAATTCACATCTAGAAATTACAAGTGTTACTTTATTTCAATGATTTATGGCCAGTAAAAAAGTTATTTGATTTGTCATGTTTATTGTACTTTAAATTAGCCGCTGCTGATAATGGCGCTTCATGGTGGCATCACAGCAAACTGGAAAAATGACCTACACGTTGAATGTCATCAGGAAGCTTCCTGTATCAAAGATCTTCCTTAGGATACTTCCGTAGTACGGTATAAACTCCTCGATGAAATCTCTATACAAGGAGACAGTCATTTATTGGCATAATTGTCTGTATTAAGTTACTCGAATTTTTATCTCGCACAAGCACCCTTTCTGGTGTTTTATTTACTTTTATAATTAAAATACAGAACAAAATGACAATTTTTACACATCAAAGTTTAAAGATATATTAAAACAAGTGTTATATAATTAAGAACTAATTAGTTATCATTCTCGGGGCAATGCACATAGACATTAACTCCTGAATAAGCAATTTACACGCGTATGGTACCCGAACTT
>JAQIXT010000156.1:0-60377 GCA_034700445.1 Stenotaenia linearis
AGAAAACTCAGATCCTAGATGTAATACATTTGTTATTAAGTTATTTTTCGAATTATATTTTAAGAAGAAAAGAATTTTTATTTGTTGATATCAGAAGTAAATAAACTAACTGGTTAGTTTATTTACTTCTAGTGTTGATATTTATAATAAAACGTTAATCTTTTCAGGTACCTAGTGCTGAAAAGAGTAATGAAAATGAGAAATATGAAGCCGACCTCAAGAGAGAGATTAAAACGCTTCAAGTTAATGACAATTTATTTGATTTAATTACTGGGTTTGAATGTGTCGAATTTGTAATTTTAGAAGCTACGTGACCCAATGAAAGGTTGGATTGCATCGGGGGAAAAAGACAGACGTATTCTTTTAGATAATGTATAAATAAAAAGGTGCTTAGGCATATTTTTAAATTTTTTATATGTTAAATTCATATAAAAACCATCAATAAATTTTTGTCCAGTTCTTGAGTTTGTAGCTCACTTTCATTTTTAAATTCATCGTCATTCACACAAGTAGTTGTCTAGAGCGGGCATTTTTGTTAATAATAATTTGATAATTAAGAATGCGAAAATTTAAGTATAATTATTCAAGTATAATTATCTCTTAAAAATGTGATTAAACTATACAGCACGTGGGATGGGTCTCATTGATGGAGCAAGATAGACATACGGTGTAAGGAGTAAGTGGTGGACCTCCAGATGTCGTTTGTTTGTGTTTGGTAGTTGATGTCAGCTACCGCGCCACCTCTGATCGGAATCAAAGTGATGGTTTTTTCCTTTGAGTATATTTTTTTTAAATTATAATTTTCGTAATAATTGACTTTTTTGAATGAAAAAAATAAAAGCACAGTATCATTTCTCAATTTTGCTTTATTCTTCTCAAAAAATTTTAATTTTTTTAATTCAAATTATGTGAATCACTTTTTTAAAAATTTTTTATTTTAGAGAAACGTACGTAATAAATGCAATGAAACGAATAATCGTTAAACAATGCAAGTTTAGTCAGTGCCTAACAGAATCGTCAGTCAAATTAATTTACTGACACTCGAAT
Organism: Stenotaenia linearis; assembly: GCA_034700445.1. Classification (NCBI taxonomy): domain Eukaryota; kingdom Metazoa; phylum Arthropoda; class Chilopoda; order Geophilomorpha; family Geophilidae; genus Stenotaenia; species Stenotaenia linearis. The sequence continues at coordinate 1,048 of JAQIXT010000156.1, forward strand.
CAATGAACCAAATCCATCTCAGTGCACGTATTTGTCAAGAACAAAAAAGTTTTCTTTTTCTTTTTCTTTTTTATAAAAATGATTTTAAACGTAGAAAATAAATTTTGAATTTTTGGAAAAATCTTTCATTTTTAAAAGCAAAAAGTTAATGAATTTTTAAAAAGAATGTGTTTTAAACCCTCCACTGGTTACATTTATTATTTTCAAGATAATTTTATTAATCCATCACTACCGTCCACTCTTTTATGCACTTCATACATTCACGTTGTAAAAGAAGCGTTTGGTATACGTCTACGCATGCGTGATATGAACGTGATGAACCGTCAAAGGTAATCTTCCGCCGTAAACAGCGAAACTATTTTTTGTCAGACTCTCCGAAAACACTTTGCAGAAGGATTAACTTTATACTCTATATAAATAATATATATTACGAGTTAGAAGCCATTAAACGATTACTGTATAAATTTCGAGGACACGTTGCCAATTATCAGGTCATTTCCGTCGACAAACGTGCGGAATAGTACACATTAGCAAACTGTCGTCAACATTCAAGGAGAAGGAAGCCATCTTGGATTTAAACAAAGCTACTGCTGGGTCACTTTTCGTATAATTTTTGGGTTTTTTTTTTTTTGGAGCTCACTCTGAAGTACCTTAGTGCATTGTCAGACTATGCTTCAAAAATTATTTTCAGCATCTACGTAGCTATGGCTGATAGAAGGAAGCTGCAAGGTAACATGGGTTGGGTGTGCTAGAGAAGTTGTGTCAAATCCTGCCTGTACTACTTGAAAAGCGTTGATTGTAAGCCTAAACAACCTATAGAGTTCAATTCGATGGGCTAATTTTTTTGTGTTATACGTTCAGAGAGATGAACGCATAACATAGATTTATGATTTAATTTCTAAAACTTTGTGCCGATTTATCCTTTTCACTGGCAAAAAAGTGCGATAATTATCATCAGCACATAAACATAGAATTGAAATTTCAAAGTGGAATCTTTTTGATCGTTTTTAAACCGACTATTCATTTATTTAGATTTTATTAAGTAGTACAAGAAGGAAATTTAATATTCCATTGAACTTTTTAATTGTTTTTGTCTCGATCATACATTTTTTTGTTTGTTTAGGCGAAATTGATCGCTGTTTGAAGAAAGTAAGTGAAGGTGTAGAAACTTTTGAAGACATCTGGCAAAAGGTATACAAAATCTGAGAATAATTTAATTATTTATTTTTTTATTATGATATATTTGACGGGTTGCATTGCAAGATCGTTGTTTTTACAAAAAACATAGTTTTTTACTAATCTTGACATGATGTTTTTGTTGCAAATGTTTTATCCTGTTTTAATGCGGAATAGAAAAAGAAAATTCAGACCCTAGATGTAATACATTTGTTATTAAGTTATTTTTTGATTTATATTTTAAGAAGAAAAGAATTTTTATTTGTTGATATTTATAACATTAATCTTTTCAGGTACACAATGCTGCAAATAGCAATCAAAAAGAGAAATATGAAGCCGACCTCAAGAAAGAGATTAAAAAGCTTCAGGTAAATGACGATTTATTTGATTTAATTACTGGGTTCGATTAATTTGTCGAATTTGTAATTTCAGAGGTTACGTGACCAAATTAAAAGTTGGATCGCATCGGGAGAAATTAAAGACAAAAGTATTCTTTTAGATAACAGGAAATTGATTGAAACTGTGAGTAAAATTCCAGTAAAACAAAATGTCTAAAAATATTTTCCTTTTAACTCATGCGGATTGGTTGGTTGATTACTCAACCACAAACTATGATTTTTTAGTTTATTTTTTATGTTTGAAAATTAACGATGTGTAAGGATCGGCGCTAATGTCACTTGACATGATTAACTCCACTGTCAACAAAGTGTATTTTTTTCATTAAATTCAGTTATACATAGTATCGAGTAATTAAATCAACTTGTGTTAATTTTTGTTTTTCCTTTTATTTTCTTACTGCGAGATAAGATTTTCTAATCGTTAAATATTTTTATTTTATCTTGCAGCAAATGGAGAGGTTCAAAGTGGTTGAACGAGAAACAAAAACCAAAGCCTACTCCAAAGAAGGGTTAGGAGCAGCACAAAAATTAGATCCTGCTCAAAAAGAAAAGGATGAAATTACTTGTTGGCTAGCTGTAAGTATTGTTTATTAAAATTATTTATTAAACTGTATATTTATTTGTATTTAAATTTCCTGAGAAATTTTGGATTGTAGATTGCTTACTTTAATAGAAAAGTTTTTATAATTTCGAATATTTTATTTTATTTTTAATGAAAAATTAAAATTTTTGATTTTTTTAAAAATTAAACCAAACCAATTAAACGGTTCCAGATTTTAAATGTCATTCAGCTTAATTCTGTTTAGGAAATTAGTAATTTTGTGCTTAATCATTTACATCAAAAGGAATTTCAATTTATACGTTTGCATTGTATTTGCGTGTAACAAAGTTTAAGTTTTGCATGGCAGCTTTGAGTTTATTTCTCGGAAATTTTTATTTCCGATAATGAAATTCTAATTGTGTGCAAATGACCTAATTAAAATGTGTTTATTTTCAGACTTCTATTGAATCTTTGAACATACAAGTTGACCAGTTTGAAAGTGAAATTGAATCTTTGTTGGCTGGAACAAAGAAAAAGAAGATTGATAAAGATAAGCAAGATAGAATAGATAAATTGAAGACCTGGCTTGAAAAGCATAGGTTTCACATAAAACAGCTGGAAACATTAATGAGAATGTTGGACAACAGCACGATCGAAGTTGACCAGGTGAGTAGAAAAGCAAAGAGTTCTGGTATCGAAAATTTGTTTTGATGTTGTTCAGACAAATAATCTATAACTGATACAAGAAAAATAAATAAACTGTGTTAAATTGGTATCTATCTGCAGATAAAAAAGATAAAAGATGATGTAGAGTACTACATCGAATCATCACAAGAACCAGATTTTGAAGAAAATGAATTCATCTACGATGATTTAGATTTGGAAGATATGAGTAAGTTTCTGTTGATTGTTCTCATTTTGGGTATTTATAATTCGAGTCTAAAGTCACGAGCGAATTAAAATTTTACGTTCATTTTTGTTAATCGCTTGTTTTGTTTGTTACAGATGCTGAAGAGTTTCTTATAACTGGTAATTACTTTTGTTACAATGTGTTGGTTTGCTTGGAGTGAGCATTCCACATGTTTGGTTGATTACAGATCATCCTCAATTTGACATTAAAATTCAAGGGTCATCTGCTGAAGACGAGAACTCGACTGCCCAGTCCAACACACCTTCTTCGACGAATTCTGGTTCACCGTCACCAAATCCAGGATTAGTTAATCATTCCAAGTCGTGTGACGATAAAGATGATATCGAAAAGAAGAAACACAAAGTTGTAGAAGATGTGAGTTAGAAATGGACATTTTTATCAAAGGTAATCGAATACGAATTATAAAAATTAAATCTTTTTCAGGGTGTCCCGCCTGTAAAACCGTCGGCAGTGCGTGCAAACAATCCCATAAATAATTCTAGCTCAAACAGTAATGTGGCAAGTAGCAACAAAAATGTGCCCACAACACCGAACAAAAACACCAGGTAATCGGAAAAATATTTTGCATTTTGAATTAATGCTGAGGATTTTTGTGCAAATCTTTACAGCAATTCAACTCCGAATAACAGTAGTTCGTCATCAGGCAACATAATGGTCAATCATACACTAAATTCATCTCCACCTGGCCCAGCATACTCTGTCGCCGTTGGTGGGCAGCAACACAATGCAGGTAAATTACTTAGTGGAAAATTTATTTCATATTTATGGGGGAAAGAAATTTTATTTTTTAAATTTTTTTTATTATTTTTAAATTTCTACCATACCAAAATTGTAACGTCATTGATATGCAAATTTAGTTCGTGAATTAATTTGCATTTGGTGGTGACTGGGTTCGGGGATATTTTTTTCACTCAGTGTTTTCACTAATATCTTAGATTTTGTCTACTATTTTTAATTTGGATTATTTTGTTGAAAAAATGGACTAATGAAAATTTTTAATCACTAATAAGGTATTTGTTATAGTAATAATTTATGTGGCCTTAAATGTAAGGCTGTTTTGAAAATTAACTGTCTAAGTTGTTAGTGTTGATTCTAAATGTCTGGTGTTTGTACTGTACTTGAATGAATATGGTGAATTTTGCTGGCAGTCTAATTGTAGTTGCCAATGTTTGGCTGCAGGTGCTTCGCAGCAATTCAGGCCCTCCACTTCGAACTCGCCCCTATTGCAGGGGTTAAAAAACTCCCAAAGACAACAAATTTGCAACGACTCCCCTCAGTACAATGGTTTGTAACGTTGGAATTGCATCCCTTTTATTTCACATTATTGTATTTGTAGTTTTTCTTGTTATGTTTATTTAGTTTTAACGAAAGTTCTTGGATTTTTAAAACAAAATCTGTAAGTAACTTTAACAAAACTGAAAAAAAATTACTTTAATTTAATTTTTGAAAACAGCTGCTTGAATTTTTTGTTGTAAAAAAAAATTAAGAATCCAAGTTTTATTGTTATGTGTCGTATATGGAAATTTATGGCTTATTTATTGATTTTGTTTATTTAATTTTTGTTTATCGCAGCACACAATTCCATGGATGGAGTGAAAATGGTCAATTCCATCGACCATTCATCATGTACATTTACTAGTACAAGTAGTATTAATAATAGTGGTGGTCATGGATCCGCAGTGTTACTTAGTACAGTTTCGACACCTTTATCGAGTCAGTCACAGTCCATCCAACCTGCTCCATCACCAATAATCTCATCGGCAGCTGTACACAATAATTCATCTAGCGTGTTCAATTCACAACCGCTTTCTGTGAATAGCAGCACTGCAATAGTTGCTAATACATCACATTTGAATTCCTGTGTGCTTATGAACGGGCCAATGACGCCAAAAGTGAGTGAAGACATTTTATTTCTTGTAAAATTGATTTTTTTATTAATTTTTGTGTTGAAATTGCAGGTCTTAGACACGATGTCATCTCTGAAGTCTATAGCTCAACAAGCTGTAGTAAATGCTGGTTTGGAGAGCCAAATACCAACAACGCAGCCACAAGTTATCTCTGAGAGAGGTAAGTCTGCAGTGACATTATTGAATCTGGATTCTTATCTATCGACAAATACCGGTATGTTTACGTTTTGTAATGGAAATCATTAAAAACATCAATTGAGAAATTTTGACGATTCTACATTTTTTTCTTTTAAAGAAAAAATGTTTTATCGAATTAATTTCGAATGTCGAATTTGATTTTTATTTATAATGTCAATTTAAATTGTTTTAATTTCAGAACTGTGTGATAATAATAGCCTTACAGGCCAAACTAAACTTAAAAAACCAGTGGCAACGACAACAACTACGGAAGCCCACGTGCCCCCATTATTGGGAGTACAACCTTTGGGTCCAGTTCCACTAACAAAAGATTGCTATTATCAATTAGGTATGCTGGAAGCTGCCTATCATCATCTGCCACACCCATCGGATTCGGAAAGACTGAGGTAAGCATTTATAGCGAATTTAAAAGGACGTTTTTATTAATTCATTTCTAAATTTCCTTAAAATCAGGCAGTATCTCCCCAGAAATCCATTTCCAACACCGTCATATTATGCGCAAACGCCACCTCCACTTTCAGACACAGTAGAATTCTTCCAGAGGCTGCCAACTGAAACGCTGTTTTTCATTTTCTATTATATGGAGGTAATGAATAAAAATTTTAAGAAAATATTTGAATTTACTTTGCAAATTTTAGGGCTCAAAAGCTCAGTATCTTGCTGCTAAAGCTTTGAAAAAGCAGTCGTGGAGGTTTCATACCAAATACATGATGTGGTTTCAGCGGCACGAAGAACCTAAAACTATTACAGATGAATTTGAGCAGGTTTGTGTTCGGATATATTTTTTATGAATGTGACTCATTGTTTCTGCTTTCTTGCAGGGCACATACATTTATTTTGATTACGAAAAATGGGGCCAACGCAAAAAAGAGGGTTTTACATTTGAATATCGGTACTTAGAGGACCGTGATCTCAATTGAAAAAAAAATTTAATAAAAAGTGTTTGGAATTGAAGACAAATTTGGACATGACATATTCCAAAGAATCATTGCATATAAGTCAGTTTCTGTTTTTGCCACCACATTTCTTTTCGTCATTGGTCTAATAGCTTTTGGATAGTTGAATGTTTTACAGGTTGTTTTTTTGGGGGAAAAAGATTTTGCCTTAAGTTTTCGTAGTTTATACGTAAAATTGTAAAAAAAAAAAATTTGTTTTGTAGTTTGGCTTTTTTTTAAAATTAGACAAATGAAAAAAACAAACGTCATTGGATTGTCCTATGAATACATTTTGAAATATTCGAAATAGACGAGATATGAATTTTATCTCATCAGTATTCAAATTTTTAACTCAAATTTCATTCTTTTTGGTTCTTTTAAATTTGGTTAATGAATTGAGCTGTAACGGTTATTAGTTTGCAAATGGCTGTAACTGTTAAATTTCAGAATTTTTCTTTTTTTTTTTTAGAAAAAAAAAGTGGGAAGGATTACTTAAATGGTTTAGTCGTGAAAAAAAATAATGAAGACCTAATTTTGGGAATGTATACACTTTTTTCAGTCATGAATTTGACACCGTAAGATACCCTTCGTTTTGTACAGCCAGCTCATGCCCAGGCATGTGCTAATTATCCATATTTTGTTATGTCTCATTTTAAGGCCAAGATTTCAATGGCTTGAGACACTGTAAATAATTTTGGATAGCACATGATAGTGGGCTTGAATGCTAGCTGGATAAGGCAAAAATAAACTGATTTTTGTCTCTGTATTCCTGTTTATTTCTTTTCTGCCCTTTGGATTTCACTGTTATTGCTTTCGAATTTAATTCATCGTCGTCTCGAATTTCGTCTATTAGTCACTCAACTCGAGAATGGAAAGAACGGTTACTAATTTGTATGAATCTTAAAATATACGCTTGAGTGTTTACGTAGTTTAGCTTCATCACTCCATTATTCTTTATGTAGATTTACGACTGCTGTATCCGGTTGCATTGCGGACTAAGAAAAATTTTTTATTTACTTAAATTTGAAACTAAGATTTTAATTGTAATGTTTTTAATATCGTTATTATCATTAATAATATTTCTAATTTGAATTTTACTGGGATTTAAATGAACGATGCAAATCTAAGAGCGAAATTTAAATGCTTCGTTGATCAATGAACTGAATTACATTTAACTTCGAAAAACAACTGCTAATGCAGCGGCATCTTGTGTCTATTTTTCTGACATAAATGACACCTGGAAATTGCATAACGACTTACCGGACCACTTCGGTACCACTTACTGAACATGTGAGTGCTTTCTAAAATTGCCGTTTTATTTTAATCGTAGTTCTTGCTAACGGATTTGATATTGCGCTTTTAGTGAGTTTGACTGGTGCGGAGTGGATTATAAGAACAGCGTCATCATAAATGCTACCTACGTATGGTCATACAATACAGAATCGTAAATGATTTTGATAAGATAGAAAATACAATTATTTTTACTACAACCGGGGGTGCCTCGATGTCTGCAACAGTGGCCTGATACTTGGTGACAGTCAAGGTCGCTCCGAAGCGGTTATGTGTGATTACTGCGGTTGTGATCACGTCTTCAACTATCTTGTTGCTATCGCTCTTTAATCGCCTATAATCGACAAGTTCAGATATATAAGCAGGACGAACGTTTGCGAGCGAAAAGAAAAAAAAATTGGAGAGAATTTGCAAGCATTTATGGAAGTTGTCGCTACCGTAAGTTTTAAAAATAGTTATTTTCAAAAGTGCATTAATTATAAATTCAATTTTATTTTAGTCGTCTCCTGTATTGAAGTCGTTTCTTGCTGGATTGTTTAGTGGGTCATGTTCAACCTTTCTATTTCAACCTTTAGATTTGGTCAAGACAAGATTACAGACTTCTGGGAAAACAAGGTGAATATAATCAGTTTGTGAAAACATGTGGTGTAATTTTGTTAGATAATTATATAAATTGCTTGTGATGATCATCCACGAGAGTTAATGAAATAATAATGTGCAAGTGCGATTTAGTCGCATTTTGCTGTTCGTTGCGAAATAGGAACTTTAAACGATTAAAGCATTCTATTTCAAGCAGTTTAAAGCAATGGTTGGTTATTGCTTTGTTATGCTAATAAAATATTGCGTTAGTAACGGTGATTGAACCTTATTAATCTTTTTTTAGCACGTAATATGATATGAAATAACACCATATCATCTTCAAATGATAATTTATGTGCAAAAATCATATTTTACGATATTACCAACAGTTATTATCAAACTACTTGAGCTTTTTGATAAAAATGATAATAAAATTTAAAATAAAATTTAAATTGATATGATAATTATAATGCATTTTTAATTTTATTTAAAGTATTTTCCAACTTTAATTTTATGGAATTTGTTTTTAGGATTCGTCCTAAGGATGCCCTTACAATCGTTGCAAATGTATATAAAAATGAAACAGTATCGGGTTTTTGGAAAGGAACAACTCCTGTGAGTAAACACAGCAATTTAAATGTCACCTAAAGTGACGATAAACTCATTTTTTTCCTTCGTTTTCTAAATATAGTCCATACTACGTTGTGCGCCCGGAGTTGGAGTCTACTTCGGAACCTTGCATTGGTTAACGATAAAATTTACGTAAGAAAATTATTTCTCTGTTTGAAAATGAATTTCCAAAATAATGTACGTAATGTATTTTAGGAATGGCCAGGCAAGTCCACTCGAAGTCATGTGTTTGGGAGGATTGGCTCGAAGTATTTCGGGAATTGCCATATTGCCTTTTACTGTAATAAAAACCAGAATTGAGGTAAATCAATTTTTTTAAAATATAATAACTTAATTTTAAGTTTTGTTAAAAATATTCCAGAGTAATATTTATAAATATCAAGGAGTCGTTCATGCATTAACGAAGATCTATTCAACAGAAGGTGCACGAGGTAAACAACGTTATTAAAAAGAAATTCAAAGTTATATGTAATTTTCCTGATTATTATTATTAGGATTGTATTGTGGTTTATTGCCTACACTCATTCGAGATGTTCCATTCTCATCTATTCATTTATTAATCTATACACAACTAAAGAAGTCATTAGGTGAGTGGTTAAATTAATATTAATTATTGCTTATGTTTAATTTTTATTTATTTAGGTGTAACAAAAGATAAAAATTCGAAGGCGTACATGCACTTTTTCTGTGCTGTAGTGGCTGGAACGTTTGCATCACTTCTAACTCATCCTGCTGACGTCATCAAAACACAAATGCAAATTCACCCCGAATATCAGAACGTAGGAAAAACGGCATTGCACATTTTTGAAGTAAATCCTTTATTTTTATTTTTTTAGTTTAAATATTAATTTTGTAATCTAAATAGGTTGCTGGAATGAGAGGTTATTTCATTGGTCTTTCACCCCGAATCTTAAGGCGGACGTTGGTAACTGCAACGGCCTGGACAACGTACGAACAAGTGAGTTCAGATTGAAAAATTACTAAGAAAACATAATTTTAATTATTCTTTTCTCTTTAAGGTTATGCTGAGGTTTGGTTTGAAGCAAACGTGTTAATCATAATAATAATCACTCATCACGATCCTTCGGTTGGTATAAAAATAATTTATTTTCTTAATGAATTTGCAACCCCACACATAAATTGGCAGTTTGAACGCTTACAAAACCTGTTCTTTCATCATGGCATTGTGCTGCTGAATTGCTGCTAATAGGTCCCTTTTTTTGCGTACATAAAGCAATCCTTTACACCAAGGGTTTTGCAGCTGCAGTGGACAAAAGTTATCACGCAAGCACCTCTCCCGTGCCCCTAATACTGCCACAAGGCAAAACTGCGACGACTCCTCGGTTGTACTTGATAAGTCACGTGCGTTCGTTTCACTAATCTCCTTTAATTGCTTGACAACAAGGTCGATCACTTCTCTAGTCGTCGTCTTTGTTGTCACGTGCAATTTTACGCAAGTTCCACTTGCAAAACCGGTATGGTAAGCAGCGTAAACCCGTAGAACTGCTGGTCGTCCCGAATTGTTTTGTGATGATTCCGATTCTGATGTGCTTTGAACGCTTTTTTCGGAATTAGAATCGGAACTTTCGTCTTTTTTATGGGATTTTATGTCCTTATTTTGAAGTTTGCTTGAATTTCGCCAATTATAAAGATCTTGCACAACAATTTTTGTAAAAGTGTTTTTTTCTCTTGCCCAGGATAAGATTTGTGGAACCCATCGGACGGCTTTCCAAACATTTTCAGCTTCAGCTTGATATTCGTCCAGTTGTTTTAACCTCAACTTGCATAGAGTGATTTCTGCGGTCGATAATGCCTGAGTAACAAAAGCAAATTAAGACGTTTTAAAAAAAATTGTTTTCATCACATTTAAGTGTTCAAGTGCCATAAAATGTTTGATAGTAATCAAAATTAAGGATTCTCCACGTTAAATGCGGTGAAATATAAAGTACCTGAACAATAACCCGTTAAATTACCTCACGTAAGGAACGATGAGCTAATATTTTGTCCATATCTATCGTCAATGAAAGTTGACAATATGTTTGAATGAATTCCGGTTGATAGGCAAACATATTTACTGAAAATTATAACCAATATTTAATATACATATTTACCACTACATAATATATATTTTAAGTGAATTTTTGAAAAAATAAATATTTTTACCGATTTCGAACACTTGTATTGGTAAATGTATATTTTCAAGTTTTGAACTTAAATCCCCTCGAGTTTGCGCGCACATCGTTTCAATTTCTGGTAAAATCAAAATGAACGATACATCACGATTCAAAAATATCACATCATTGTAGAACCTGTTCGCATTATTTAAAATAAAATTTTTAATTAATTTTTGCTCTGTTATTTATATCTTTTTAAAACAAACTTTAATTGTTGAGTAGAATTTTCTGATACTTCCAAATGTCGAAGCAAAGATTTTGTTGCATTGTATAATTGCATCCCAAATTGAAACAGTGATGATGAAGGCTGATGAGGTTTTGAAATGGGTGACATCTGTTTCAACCACTCGTGTTCTTTACTAGATATACAAGCGTTTTCCCGAATTTTGCAGAGTGGAACAATATTTGCTGTTTCGGCTGGGAGAATTATGTTTATAGAGTCTATTGTACTTTTTAAATTCAAATAACCTAAGTATAACCCTTTGCTCACACAAACTTGACTTTTGTGCCAGAAATGAATTTGTTCCTGTAAATATTTATTGAAATTAAAAATAAATTTCATGAATTCTTTTGTGTATAATAATTTACCAAAATTGTGTTTTGAACCGTTGATTCAGCATTTCCTAATTTATTGTTTTTATGCCGTTCTAAACGATCGATTGCTATCCACTTAGTATTTGCAACATTTATCGTTTTGGTATCTTCGACGTGTTTAACTATACATATCACAATTGTACCGTCATTACACTTCACAGGCTGATAAAATAATCGGCCTAAATCTTCAATTCCTAAAAGATCCTGTGATTGGACAAATAAACAATTTTCAAAAAAAAAATTCTTTAGTTTCTATAGGAATAAATCAGCTGAGATCTAGGTTGAATAATATAATTGAATATTATAAGCTCTAAACACAATATGAGGATTTACCTGCAAATGAATAACAGCCTCCAATAGATTATTTCTAAAATGAAGTGTCGGGGAATCGAGACATTTCCCTAAACTTTGCCTCAATTCTTTCACACATTGCCAACAACTTGCAACCTAAAAGAGATTTAAGCATTAAATTAAATAAATTCAAATTTTCAAAATATTTCAATTTACTTTTATTAACCAATGAAAATCGGTCTGAAAGGTTACTGGTAAATTTTCGTCCACTTCTAAATTTGGTAATATTTCATCTGTGGTTAATAAAATTTTGTGGTCGCTGAAGATCGTGCAGGCAAGATAAACACCTCTAAAAGAAATAAAACAATAAGGTTAAATCTTTTTAAATAAAAAAGATTAATCGATTGTATTGCTAACCGGACTATCTGTTTGTTAAAACGAATTGCTGAACTGAACAGGGATTTAATTGTTCTACACATTTGTCCTTTATTTGAATGCCCACTACTTAAATTGCCTGGAAATTGGATTTCTGTATTATTGTCAATAGAAATATAATATTGTACTACCTTTCACAGCAGATGTGTTTTTTATTTTGGTATACAATCTGTTCAGGCATTTCACCTGTTCTTCGGAGTTACCATCGTATTCCACGCCTTCAATACTTTTTTCCTCACTTTTCACTTCCATGAGTGCAGTGCACTGCAGACGCGACGTAAAAGTACTTTAATAACAACCTGCTAGTCAAACGGACTTACTCTGCTCATAACTATGATAGCATCTACGATTCTTTAAAACTTGCTATTAAAAAAAAGAAGAAAAAGAAAAGACTAGAGCATGTGTAGGCTGCAAACTTTGATCTTACGTAAAATCGGCCTTCCTTTATGACCTTTTTTCAGGTAAAACATATCAATCCAAATTAAAAAAGAGGGCATTATGCATATTCTTCCTGGTTCAGGTGACAAAACTTTCGCTTGGAGCTAACTTTTAAGCCAATGCCGTTATGACGTCATCACTCACCACCGCTCCAATTCGTCGACAGGTAAGCGCTCACTTCAGCTGTTGGTTGAACTTTAGGAGGCTGTAAAAACTATTGTAAAAATAAAAATAAATCCACTCGCTTTATAGAAAATAGCGCTAATTTTATTATACTATTTCATATATACATATTGATAAATTCATTTATATATAACTAACAGTTACAAACAATCGAGATTGTACCTACTGCGGGTAAATGTTAAGGCGTAGGAACATAATCAAGAAAATCAAGTTGACTACGACATAACAAACACCATTCGGAATGCAGCATTATCCTTTTTTGAGCTCGCACATTAACAACCGTACTCCACATCCTAAGATTTATACGTATAAATCAATAATATAAGTTAAATCTACATTTTTAAAAATACAATTATCAATTATCCTAACCATTGTAAAAGATTTTATTATTGCCTCCTTCTTAAACATTTTCCTAGTAAAACTACTATAAATAGACTGATTGTAATTCATTATTGCCGATCCTCAAAATCATAAATAAATGGACAAACGGAAATTAAATCGAGATACATATTCTAATCTAACATATCTATTCTTGTTTATCATATGAAGCAAATGTTTGATTAACTCAAGTGTTTCACGAACGGTTAATCAACTGATGACTAATTCAAATCATTGACATCATCTGGATGGACAAGAACTCATAACCGACTGATTACTCGACGAAGTAGCTGTACTGAGCGATGAAAACCCACTTTGGCACGATTGCAAGCTTGTCATCGAGCCCCTAAAAAAATAATAAAAAGTAATTTTAGTATCACATTAACAATTTGTATCCAAATTTGCATACTTGAATTCATGAGACTTTAACACTTCGTAATAATACATGATTCGAGCTTTGTGATGAGTAATACTATCGATAATATCGAAAGTGTGATGAGAAGATTCGTGCAATTTCCACTGTAAAATGTAAGTTTCTGAATGCGACGTTACGTGAGATCCCTAATGAAGCAATAACATCAGTAAAAAAAAAAAATTTTCTCTTCCAAAAATTCCTTTTTACTTGTATGCTTTCACCGTCGTGACAAATAAGTTTTTCCGCTTTAAAGTAATCGACATTTTCTTTCCAGTTCTTATCGAGATGAGTTTGGTGATCTTGAACTGAAGTGCAACTACTGCCAGCAGTTGCATCTGCAAACACTTGCTTGTGGGTTCTCAACAACATGAAAATGACGTCTTGTTTCAAAATGTCGAAATCCCAACATATAACAGAGCCTTTCTCGAGGTCGTGTAAAACTACTTCGTGAACTTGTCCTTTGTTGAGCGTTATGGAATTGTATATACTTTCGCCGCATAGAAGATTGTCTTCGGATCTTTCGTATTCTTCAACTGGTAAGTAGAGAGATTTCGGGACCAGCCCGCCTTCTGGAAATACGGTCTGCAGAATTGAGAATAAAAAATGAAAATGTGATCACAAGTCAAGTCGAGTCGAGCAATAAAAACCTTGGCTTGACCGCCGAGGAAGTCTGGAATGAATTTTTCATCCATGTAATCGATGAGACCTCCTGGTTCCTGATAATCGTTTCCACCGTAAAATAAAAATTTCTGTCTCGTATTTTCATCTAGCGTAAAAAAAAAATAGTAAAACGTGACTTTCATTGTTTTTAAAATTCCATTTGCAAATAACTTACCGATAAATTTACTTATGATTGTCCATAGAATTGGAAAAACACGAGGGGCTCGCACTATTAAAACACGATCCATCGTTTCTGGATAATTTGCTTCTACAATTTCAATTACTCGCAATAACGCTCGGATTCCCGGACGCCATAAATGACGCATGTTTAAACCATCCAGATCGACGAGACACGTCCAGGTACTGAACAAAAAAGTAAATTGATGTTTAAATTATTTTTTTTAAATTATGAGTGAATTCACTACCTAATTGGCTTGGCTTTAATGCGGGTTGCCTTTTCTGTTTTCTTTAATCCTTCTTCACAAATGCGAAGAGTCTAAATTTTAAAAAAATAAAAAAAAATAAAAAAATTAATACAATAAATATAATTTATTTTTCATTTTACATTACCAATTTGAGTAATCCGTCCTCTCCAACTGATTTCACAATCCCTTTAACATCCATTTGACCAAGTCGTAAAATAAATAATGGTCTGCCAGCTAAAGGACAATTTTATCATTAAATACAACAACAATATAAAAACTTTTTTTTAAATTTACCTTTGTCGTATTGATGCCAGCCTCCGGGAAAATAGTCTTTCACCACACGTGGAGCATCGTACGTATTCAAAATTCGATCAACTTGATATTTCTTTCTCCAAGATAAAGAGTGACAGAGAACGTCTCTTGCTTTATCCAAATTAAAATCGGCCGCACGTAAGAATCTTAGCAGCATCGAGTCGCTTGGTGCCTAGTACATCATTAACGATCAATTATGTTATTTTTTCAACCTCATCCCGTTTTTACCTTTCCCTTTTGAGCTTGTGACACTAAGCGTCGCAGTTGCACTAATTGTGATTCTTGAAGAGGGGTTAATTTCCCCAAACACCGCTCAATATAGTCAGTATCCAGCTTAAAATTGTCATCTGAAAATTATAATTTCACCTCATTTAAATTCAAATTATAAATATTTTCTTTTTTATTTACCTTCATTAAGTGTTGTAGCTTCTAGCAGAGAATTTGAAGTTGAACCACTTACGACTGAATTGGGAAGGGCGGAATTAGCATGACATTCACTGGTGATGTGAATGGCTGGTGTTAGTTCCGGTTGTTGGAATGGCGCTATGTAAGTGATTCCCTCTGATAGAAGCTCGTTTATGTAGTATTCGATTACTTCCTTGCCCTTCTGAATATTTTGAGAGTATTGTTTCATGGCTAATTTCTCAACTGCATTTTCAAACCCAAAAAACGACTTCACATCCAAACTTGCTGTCTGTTCGAAGCAAGTCCAAGATGAATTCTCAGGATGTACCTGTCAGACCAAACAACAACACTCATTTTTAAAATTCCAAAATTAGAAAAAATGATGTCACTTACTGAGTAGAGACAACTTTCATTAACAACAATTCGCAAGGCAAAACTTTCATTCTGTGCGTCAATTTTCAACTGACGAGATCGTCTGTCCAAGGTATTCTTCTGAATAAAATACACGAAATCAACGCCAACAATCTGTTTGGGATAAAATTATCATCAAACATTTAATTAATTTTTAAAAAATCGTTAATTAACCTTTTTTAACAAGTATGGCGCGTCAACATTTAACTTGCATCGTCTTTCAATCTGAGTAACAGCTCGGTCGTCACTTGTAAATTCAGAAATTATTTCACTTCCTACAAACACTGGAATCATCTTGCACGTAGGAAATCGTCGTTCGTATGCCTAGATTGTAATAAATTTTCAAACGATCCATTTTTGTTTTGTTTTTTCAAACACTTACGGCCATCACGAGCTCGAATGGATATTTATACACTCTCACGGGAGATTGATATTTCTGCACCATTGTTGCCGGCTTTCAATATGTTACGAGTTAAAAAATGGCAAATCGTATAGATTGGTAAGGAACTATCGTTTGGAAGTGTTAAATGATGTTTTTAAGATGACTGAGAAAGTATTGGCGGACTGGTGGTATACAATTTTGCCGTAAGCAAATTAAAGCATGAAGGTAGTCAACCAAAAATATATAAAAATGTTGGTAGATTGTAAACAATGGGTAAATTACGGAAGTACTAAAGGCATTGATGGAAGAAAAAACAGGAATGGAAGCTAATCTTAAAAGCAAATGGATTGTGAAGAGGATTTAACGAGTGATATTCCACAGCGACATTTAAAACCATTGACCGATTTTCTACGACCTAAATACGTCACATATGACGTCAGTGGCACTTAACACATATTTCCTCACTCGTTCCAGGCTTTTAAAGTTTACATTCATTTAAATTAAATTATTTCATTTGTATCAATTAATTTTTTCTTTTCGTATCAATTTCTGTAATTTAAAAAAAATTATACTAAAAAATCCGTTTTTCACGTGCCTGACGAATGATTCAACTTCCACATAAAAACATAAATATTTTCCATTTTTTAGACGCGTCCAGCCAAAGTTAACAAACAAGAAGACACTCCTTAAACTGCTCTAAGAATTGAGCTAATGTTTTGTAAGCAACTGGTAAGGTAATTAAATTTTATTTATTTTTTCAATTGGGAACAAGTCAGTAATAAGAATAGAGATTTTAAATTATAGTTATAAACATAAAAAATTTTATTGTACAATGAAAAGTAAAGTTAACAACAATATGAAATACAGTGGATTTTATTTGTTTTATATTAAATACGGTATGATATAATTTTGAATGACGGATAAATTCTGATACCAGTTCCCGTGCTGGACTCCTGGTACAACGTGCTTGATAATTCCGCCACGCTCGTCCAAAGTACGCAGGCAAAAACAATCGTTTCTGTAGAACTAATGAAATGTTTACGTAAATATTTGTAATATCTAAATTCTATGAATTCTAATCTAACTGACATCTTGATTTTTCATATCGATGATATTGCCGTTTTTGTCATCGAAATCAAAATGTCTATTAAATATAATAAAATTTAAAAAAAAAAAATTTTAAAACGAAATTTGATGGTTGTAAAGAAAATTACGCTGATTGCCATGGGACCACTACACCGTCATCGGGTCCTCCGATAAGAATGATGCGTTGCAAACGACAAATTGTTGCTTTGAATTCTTCACAATGAAAAAAAAAAGAAAAAAAAAATGTAAAAAAGGAAGAGAAAAAAGAATGAACAAAAGGAACAAAAGAAAAATAAAGTAAAAAATTAATAATTACTGTACATAAAAAATAAAATGAAATTTAACCCCTCCCAATTTATTCACTTCTAATTTAACCAAAACACATACGTTGATTGAGTTCATGGGGATAGTCATTGTTGAGGCATGCCAAAAATCTTCCTTCTTTTTTATATCGTATCAGATCTCGAGGATCTGAAAAAAAAAATTAAAATATTTATCGCATTCTCTGAATTGTCGTCCTCGATTAAACATCGCGGCCTTTAATCGATAATTGAGAGTTATTCAAATTACATCTTTACACTACTCTAATTAAAAACTAAAAATTAATTTCGGACTCACTGCTCTCTATTAAAATTAACACCTTCAAATTTCTCACATTTTCACCTCTCAATTTCACTTCTTTAAAATTAACACCTCGGTGTTTAATGGAAGAAATTATATTTTTCAAAACATAAAAACAAAACAAATCATACCTTTCCACAAACCAGACACTGAAACTCTATATCGTTAATACAAATAAATTAAATAATCATTAATCAAATTCAAAAGTAATAATTTTGATGTGCCTTACGAATATTTTTCTTCATTTCCCACAAAAAAAGCACTTCTGGGTGTAAATAGCTCTACAACAAAAAAATAATTCAAAACATAATTTTAAATAGAAAAATAAAATTATCACCTCCATGGAAACCTGCTTGTGGAGACGAAAGAGAAATAAAATTGACAATATTATGACTGGGTGAAGTTTCAATTACTCCCCGAGCAATCATTCCACCTATTAAATTAATAAAATTATTTATAAAACTTAATTCACTGCATTTTTTCATACCTTGAGAATATCCAATCAAATTGATTCCCTCGGGGTTGGTACGCATCAACTCATTGATTCTGGTCCGAAATTGAGTAACTTGTTCCCACATCGGTAAAAACACGGATTGATCGTGAAGAATTTGATTTAACTGGACCGTTGTAGAACTATCATACTTTGTAATTGCAAAAATTGTAAGAAATGAAATAAAATAATAAAAGTTCACAACTTACATCCGTAATTGCATCTCTTAAAAATTCCATGTGATCGCTGGCATTAAACATAATTCCGTGCACAATAGCAACGGGTCTTAAACACGACGTCAATTTCAGACATATGATTAAAGCAGCCTTAAAAAACAAACTTTTAAACATCTTTTTCTCGGATCTGTTCGCAGGTCTCTGACTCCAGGATTGCAAATTTTTAGAATGATGCTATTTTTTTATAGAATATAATTTATGCGGATACAGGAAAATTATGTAAAAATACGGAAGTAAATCTAGCATTATACAATACTTCCGAATGTCATAACTGTGTTTATTGCTCTCAATTTTTTGGGTACTTATTTCCGTTGCATTATAATTTATTCATCCTGGATCTTGTGAATTTTTTTTTTTTTTTTTTTTTTTAGAAATAAGTAAATAACCTGTTTGATTTTTTTATGCATTACGTATTACGTGAGGTATTTTATTTGTACTTAAAACAATTACAGCGATCGTAATAATTACATTTATCTCAATCCAGATATGGAATAACAGCTGTATTAATAACTGAAATATTTTTAACCCAATGATTGTGATCAACTCCATCAATAACGTGGACTATTACATCTCCTCGTTTATCCAATGTTTTTAAGCAGAAATTGTCATTTTTGTATACTTCTTGGTCTCTCATGTCTACAATCTTTCCGTTTGGACCAGTGTAACCAAAAATACTGCAATAAATTAAGAAATTAACTTTAAAAAGGAGTTTTAGACTTTTCGTATATCTGAACGTATATCTTAAAATATGTAAACTGCATTATAAATCAGATTTATAATTAACATGAATTTAAAAAAAAAAAATATTATTACTCGTAGTAACAAAAATCAAAGGCTTACGTCGTTTGCCATGGAAATACGAGACCGTCATCAGGACCGCCAACTAGAACCATTCTCTTCAGATCACAAATTCTTTGCTTGAATTCTTAAAAATAAAATATAATTTCAGGAAGGAAATATTAAAACTATTAAATTTACTTACGTTTATTAAGTTTGTGTTCAAATTCATTATTAACAGCAGCAAGAAAAGCCTTTTCTCGTTTGAGTTTATCCAAATCCTTAGCTTCTAGATATTTTATACAAAATTACAAAATAAATAAAAATTACAAAATAAATTAGATTTATAAAAAATAAAATATCTCATTATACACTTTACCTCGGTATATTCCAGCAGTTGATATTCTGAAAGTAATTTCGCATTAAACAATTTTAAAATAAATTTTAAAAAAACATATGTACCCGGTCTCGACATCACTACCAACAGTAAACAGGTTTTTCTTCGGTAAGAAATATTCTATAAAAAAAAAATAAATAAAAGAAAAAAATAATTATTTTGTGATCATTTTAAATTGAATCAAACTTTTACCTCCGTCTATTCCAAGATGAGGACCGGCTAAACTGATAAACGTATGCACTTTATTGTTGGAAAGCAAGCATTCAATAACACCTCTTGCTGTCAAGCCACCTGTTAAGACAATAATTGTTGCGATAAAATGATAAAATAACTGAAAATAATCAACTCGCCTTGCGAATATCCAATAACGTGAACTCCATCCGGTGAATGACGAATAATTTCTTCAATTCGGTTGACAAATTCTGTCATTTGATACCAAAACGGCAAGTAACTGGCTGTATCTTGCAGTATTTCCAATAAATGAACTTCTGTGTTAGGATGTACCTGTAAGAGATGCAAAAATTGTATTAAAAAAAATTAAAAATATTAAAAATTGAGGTTAATTATTAAACCTTTTGAATTTGGTTTGCCAATGGAATCATGTAATCAGAATTGTCGTACATTATACCGTGAACCATAACCACGGGTCTGTAACCTGTAGTACATTTGGAAATGAGTAGTAAGCTCAAGACAGAAGTAAACAGGTACATAGTGAAGTTTGAGTCGTTAAGAGCTGTTTGCTTTGAAATCGGCTCTTTTATTTAAGTTGGGGGAAGTTAAAAATACGGCTGGAAACAATCAAGTAATTATTTATTAATAAGGTTGATGGAATATAATGGGTTATTGTTGTTAAT
The DNA here is from genome assembly GCA_034700445.1 of Stenotaenia linearis. NCBI lineage: Eukaryota > Metazoa > Arthropoda > Chilopoda > Geophilomorpha > Geophilidae > Stenotaenia > Stenotaenia linearis. Next base: position 21,597 of record JAQIXT010000156.1, read on the forward strand.
TGTCGGTTTCTAATTGAAAAGTTGCAAAAAATGTTATTTTGTTATAATTTTCTTGTTTTTTTGTAACATTTAATAATCGTTTATGAAATATATATATATATATATTTTTTTTTGTGTCTGATTCAATCGACGCTGTTGGAAATTAAAGGTTTCGAAGTTTATCGTGAAAATTGTTATTAAAGAAGTTGAATTTTAATATTTTTAATATAATACAATATTCGCCCCAATGCAGTTTACCCCACTGCGGCCCTTTTGGCTTTTCTGCCAAACACAGTAGTTTTGGCTTCACTGCCAAACAAAGCGAATTTTCATATAAGTTATGTTCTATTCAATTTATTAACGACATAAAGTTGTTTATTTTGTAGGCTATAAAATTATGAACCTTAATCGTACAAAGACACTTGTACAAAATGATTAATCGAGTTTTTGACATCGATTTTTAATTGTCCGGTAACCATAGTTTTTCGGAAGTAAACAAACTAGATAGACGCTCTCTTTTTCCTCACGCTCAATTTCATAGTAACAGACTAGTGTGCAGATAAATTCCAAAAGCAGTCATTGTGGATGTTATTTAATACATCCAAATGTACACCAAAGATAAATCGCTAATTCTTCGATCGACTGCGTCGGCAATACCTAACAACTTGTGTTGTTATTGGTCCGAATCGCTGGATGAAATTCACGTTGCAGTGATACATAAAAACACAGCAAATGTTGTGTGTCTGAACAAACAAGGAGAACAATCGTATCAAGTTTGCAGCCGCAGAGACTCTACTAGTCTTATTTTACAGGTAAAAATTATTTATGCAACATTTTCCCTAAACCTAATTCGAAATTGCAGGCAAAATGGTGTCGTGTAAACAACAATTTACTCTTGGTAATAGCATCGCAAGAAGGCGTGCAAGTTAGTGATTTTAATTTACGTTATTGTAAGAAACAAATAAAGTGATTTGATTCTAGATGTACGATAATGAAGGTACTCTCATCCATTGGCATTCATTTAGCAATCAAGAAGACACACTTGCTATTGGTAATTCATTTATTCACTTCCCAAGTAGCAAAATAACGTCGAAGTTCAACGGTCATTCGATGTTGATGTTAAAATGTTGATTTCAACATGATAATTTTTAAATATTGTTTCAACATTTGATTAAAAATCAAATGTTGAAACTATGATTTTTAATCGTGATTTCAATGGCCAAGTTCATCTACAAATTTACTGTACAAATTACCAAAATTTGCACTTTTTTGCAGAAATTACTATTTTTTTTACAAAATTTTGCAGGTTCCTTTTTTTTTTTTTTTTTTTTTTAGCTGGGATTACTTAATAAAAAAATCAATAAAAAATGAAAGTTTTCTATTTTTAAATTGCTGCAATATTTTACTTTCGCCCTCCTTCCTTGGAGTGAATGGTTTGGCCTATGATGTCATCGTTTATGCTTTCCAAAAAAAAATCTTCCATATGTTTTTAGCTTAAAAACCTTAAAAAAAATCAAATTATAGTGCTACTTCAATACATATTCAATTGAAGACTAATTAAATTCAATTAATATAGAAATTACATTTTCGAGATTGAAAATGCAAGTGCATCGTCTGCTCAACATGGTGCCAAATGAAAAATTGGAAAAAATATTTAAATTAAAAACGGTTTTTATTATTTTTACATTTTAACCAACTTTAAGACCATAAGTAATAAGTTGATATTCTAACTTGCAAAGCATGTAGATTGCAAAGCATTTACTCACAAAATCTCATTTTAGTTCAATTTTTCGACATTAATTCAACAGTGAATCAAGGTTGACTTTTTAACCTTGGTACACAAAAAATAAATTTTAATTTTCAAATGCAATTAAATTTTTCAACCTTGATTCAATCTTGCATACAAAAACCAAATATTTTAATTTATAAATTGAAGAAAATCTTTTAACGTTGATTCAACGTTGAATCAACATTGTCTTTCAACTTTTCAACCATTTCAACCATATATTAACGTTGATTCAACCATATTTTGCTACTTGGGTTGTCTTGCAGTGCAAACAACCAAAACATGCTTATAAATTTAATTTTATTTACTATTTAGATACTTTTGCTCGAGGAATAACGATGTTAAATGACTTTTTGTGTGTGGGTAAGCGAAGCAACAAAATAATATCTTTTTCGAAGGTATATTTATTTGAGTATTCATTTCCCAGGAACACACGAAGGCGTGATTTTAGCTTTCAAAGCAAAGACAGTCGATTCTCTCAGCAAAGAGCAACCCGTTACCTTAAAGTTCCACACGTCGCCGATTACTCATCTGGCTAGCGCGAACTGCTGCATGGTAAGTGCCGACGACATCGGTTGCATTTGCGTTTGGAAGGCTGACGATGTTGCGGTGAAAAAGATGTACACTTTTGATGCTTTTGGGTAATGATGATTATGATGGGAGCAAAGAGAGAGTATTTATTTGATAAAATTTCATCAGATTGCCATGCAACAGCGTCGCACTTTGGCAAGAAATGCTCGTATGTGGATTCTGTTCTGGTCATTTAAGAATGTTTTCGTTGGAAAGTTGTAAACTCTGCACCGAAGTGGTAGCGCACGCTCGTTCTATTTCGAGCGTTGATATTGCGCCTGCATCAGGTCTGGCTTTAACAGCATCCGAAGACAGTTTTATTCGAATTTGGCAATTGACTAACGACGGAAAACGCAGATCTGTGAGTGAAATTAATACACGAGTCGATGGAAATTACCTAAGTCGCAATTTTTTACAGATTGAATTCAGATGTACAATTTTAGTGCCTGACAGTCAGTTGTATGGCGCATGTTTCTTTAATATTACCGGTACTAAAATAGGTGCCACAGCTTACGATTCCGATGAAGTCGTTTGTTATAAATTAAACGAATAAACTATTTTTTAAACTTTTTAATTGTTAAAAAAATTGTTCATACGAGATAAAATTAATGAATTTGTTTAAGCGTTTGTCAATAAACATTTGGTTTATTTTATTTTGATTCCTCATTTGAAATTGGCAGTAATTTCTTAAGTCGTCGTTGTTTTATATCGATTTGAGGCGTGCCCATTACAGCTGTTGCGGTTGCTACAACGCTCGAAACTATACTTTCATCCGCATCCTGTGGATCTATAAAAATCATACAACGAATCAAATTCTGTTGCTTCTCTTATTTCGAATACGTACCTTCATTTGGCCTAGGAAGTGATATAGGAGCTAAAGCCGCTACCACGGCTGCAGTGATGCCCCAAGGTTCTTTCTCGAGATTTTGAGAAAGCGAATCTTCTGGCGATGCAGTGTCTGCCGTCGAAGTGCTTGGTTCGCTCAAGTCATTGCTTCCCGGGGTACTGGGAAGTTTAAATGCTGTTTTTTTTTATTTAAAAAAAAAACGAAATTATTATTTTAAAGTTATTACGTAGATATAAAAAGAATATGTGATATAAGCTGTGTTTCTGATCACAGTCTTTATCCAACTATTGGCATATTGCCATTGATCTCAGTCGTTGACTGACAGATTGTTGACTTAGTAGATGTCAATATATCTTTTAAAACACGATCAATGCAGTGAAGTGATCTTCCTTTTCATTTACTAATTCCTCTTTTCTAGAATACAAATTCTATTTCTATGGTTTCTTCTCTTTTCTTTTTCTTTATTTTTTGTGTACTAGAAATTCCATTTCAAATCTAATAAGTTGGTCCTCCTTGATTTATTCGAAATATTTGAAGAAAATCAGACTTTTTGGACACTTATATATGCCATAGCTCCCCCTCCACCAATTAAATCAATTATATCATAAAGTTCCTTTTGTAATTTCGAGTCATTACTAACGAAGATGGATTTTTAAAAATTCTTTTTTACTTTTAGTTTCTATTATTATTGGGTTTTTGATTTACCGGAATGGTTTTTTTTCTTCACAAAACATAACGTGCTTAACTGTACAAAGAGTAATTATTCAGTCAGATTGCTTATCGTGAATATTACAGTAAATAAACCATAACTCTTCTATATTACAAAATACAGAATTAAATTTCATTTTAATCATTTTACCAAATACCGAACTTTTAATACGATCCCTGCAATTATTGGTAAAATGAAGTAAAAAAGTGATTGCATCTAATCTCTTTCGTGCAAGAGAAGTAAAGGTCATATCAATTTACTGCGCTATCTATTTTTGGCAATTAGAGAATTACGTTATGTCAGTATTTTGTAAGAGCTTAAGCAACGAAAAATAAATACCTCGAATTGTATTGAAAAAAAATATTTAAAATTCAATCATTACAATATTTTATAATTTTATAATAAATTAAACTTACATGGATCGTGTTCTGTGTACTCGGGAGGTGAAGGTGGTGTTAATTGATTAAACCCATTCACTCGTCCTGGTAACGGTTCTAGTTTTCTAGGCCAAGTTTGAGGCAATCGTCTGTATCTATTATGTGCAGGATAACTCGTGGCAGATGCAGATGCCGCGTGAGACACAAAATTTTCCGACTCGTATAAGCCAGTTTCCAAACCAGCAGAATTGAGTTCCATAATGCGTCGGTAACGAGCTTGTTCTCGACTTACATCAGGACTCGAAGTTCTTACACTTCTTGCCATTTCTCCTGCCACTGTTTTTCGGCAATTAAGCGAACTGTACTGATGAATTGTCGGTCTTTGTGATGTTGAACGCATGGCGAATTATCCAATGCTACCGACCCATTTCCATTTTGAAACGAATTGATTAAAAGGCTGGTAACCAGGTAAACACATGTCATCATATTGATCGTTACTTAGAGACACATTCATTTCAAACGGGCACTGATTAATACAAAATTTGAATTTATTTTTTTTTGGAAAGTAACATCAAAATACTTTTACATAGCAACCAAAAATTAATTTATTCAACATTTCTGCTTTTTAAAACCTTGAAAACTTAAACTTTTTAATGGATCTGCTGCTCGTTTCTAAAAAAATTGAAAAACAAAAATTAACAACAACAACAACAAAAACGTAAATAGAAAAGAAAAAAAATAATAAAAAAATTATTGTATGTTTTGTAAAAGTATTAAATATCCAACTTACATTAAATCTTCGTTCAGCTTTGGTCGTTTGAGAAGGCTTATTTTTCGCTTTCTTAGGTTTGGCGGTCAATTGCTTTAAATTGTCCGGTACTATATTTGAAAAAAAATTAAATTAAATTAAAAAATAGAAATTAATTAATTAATAAATAAATAAATTCAACACCGAACCTAGATAATCAGGAACGTCTTTTAAGTGATTATGAACTTTGATGGTGTGGAGTGTTCTATCGTGCCGAAGTATTTGTAAATCTCTCGGATTATCTTCAAAGTATGACTGCAATTTTAAACATTTATAAAAAGAAAAAAAAAATTTTAAATTTGTATTTACTTTTAATTTCTTTGAATTTAAAAGTTCCCGTTTAATTTCCCTTAATCTCGCTTCCCTTACTGCAACACGAGTAACCGCTCGTAAAGCATCACGCGAACGATATCGAAAACCTTCTACTTTATCGATTTGAAAGAGAAATGGTTTGAATATCGAACTACTTTTTCCACCTACAAAAGAATTATAATTTATTTATTATAGGAAAAACACTAATATAATCAATTAACCTTTCTGAGATGCAAGAAACTTTTCAACATCTTCCATCACTTTCGTTTCTTTCATTGAAATAAACGACAATGCGCTGCCGTTGTTTCTTCCACGTGCAGTTCTAAAATTTTTACGATTTATTAGTCAATTTAATACGGCACTTATCTAAAGGACTATACCTTCCCACTCGATGTATGTATGCATTCACACTTGACGGGAAATCGAAATTTATTACGTTGGAAACAAACTGGAAATCAATACCTCTTGCTGAACTATATTCCTTATCCCGCTTGAATTTTCTGTCAATAAATTACAATAGAATCCAAACTTTTTGTAATTTTATTGATTAATTAACTCACGGTTTTTTAGAAGAGTCTGTTGAAGGTTCCACTAATGTTTTATCGTCAGATGCAATGATTATGTCGTACAATCCGTCGTTGAACTGCGCTACAATGTGACACCGAGATGCAATTGGTAACTCACAGTTCAGAACACAAGATGGGATGGCAAACTGCTCCAAATACAACTTCATTCTGTTGATTTTTAAATGTATTAACATTTAACAATGTATGAATTGAGTTACGTACTTATAACATCTATCGACGTTAGTCATAAATATAATAGTTTTGCCGCGGATTAAATTCAACTTCAGTATAGCGTATATAATAACAAATTTCTCTTCATCTTCACATCTGGACAAAATAAAATAATAAAAAAATTACAATTTTTATTTTGTATCAATGAAATACAAAATCAAACGTACTTTATGTGGTACTGCGTTAGTTGCTCTGTTGATGGCAATAACGGTTCTTCTAATTTCAGAATTACTGGATTATGAAGTGTAAGTTTTTTCAGTAGCAACACATCTTCAGACATTGTTGCAGACATAAGAAAAGTCTGACAGTGTTCGGGAAGTTTACTGAAATTAATTACAAATGATATAAATTTTAAAAATTACGCTAAAAATCATCCTTCTATACCTTATTATTGCTTTTATATCTTTCTCATAGCCAAACGATAATACAAGATCTGCTTCGTCAATAGCTAATAATTCTAAAGATTCTTTCAAATTCATATTTTCAGCCTCTAAGTGAGCGTGAATTCGTCCTGGAGTGCCAATTACGATATCTGGTTTATCTAGAAGTAGTACTCTATAAGAAAAGAAAAAAAAAGGTCGAAGTAATAAGAAAATAAATGTAATAACATTTCAATCTTACCTCTGAGCTTCCAATTCACCATCTAGAGAAATGTCAACACATCGTACCTCTCTAGAACAACTTGCGGTCAACTGAATAAAATTTTTCATGATTTGTTTACATAATTCCTTTGTTGGAGCCATAACGAGTGCCTTTGTCGACTGACTTTTTGTAAACTGCGGGAATAAAACAAATATATCTTGAATTAAAACTATTATTTTATTTTACTGCTTTCGGTGTACCTGTTTTCTTTGCAGAATGAGTTGAATTATTGGTATAGCAAAGGCAGCAGTTTTTCCCGAACCTGTTCTTGCCCGAGCAAGAATATCTTTTCCTTCTAAAGCCAAAGGAATCGCCCTTTCTTGGATTAAGGTAGGTTCTGCCCATCCTAATTTACTTACAGCCTGAAATATGTAAAAACATAAGTGTCTAGTACGTGATCATAATTTATATATACAACCTTTAAAACACGATCATCCAAACCCATTTCGTGAAACTTTAAAAACTTTTCATCTTCGCCCGTACTTTTGCTTGTTCCTGCCATATTTTTTTATATTTGGTATATGAAAACACCAATTTCAACCAACGTGCTTTCCTCTGTCGCGTTTTTTAAAGTTCTCGTTTCCTCCAGTAGGTGGAAAAACGTCACCCTTGCGTAACTCACATTTCCAGTTCCTGTTTGTAATCCAATCGACCGCCATCTTCTACCATTCTTCTACGAACGCGAAGGCTGCGTTGTAGTGAAGACTTTAATTAAAATTTACAGCATACACAATGTCTAAAAGACACAGAATAGACGTTGGTGGACCACAGACTAAAAAACGGTAACGAGAAGATGTCTTTAACGACATCATTATGAATAAAATGATTGTTGATTTTTGTTCGGTTAGGCCTACGATTAGTTTTGTTGCTATTGACTATTTTTGTTGTGGTTTCAGGGAACGCGACATGGACAGAGACAGAGATCGGGATTTCGATCGGATTAAAGAGAATAAACTCAATGCGCCCATGTTGCCGCTAGCCGTAAATTCAAAACCGCAAATTCAGCTTAACCCGTTTACCACGTTGCCGTATACGCCCAGGTATTAAAATATTAAAATTAATTTTCCTCTCCGCCCCAAAACAAATAATTAAATATTTAACTAACACGTTCTAGATATCACGAACTATACCGGAAGCGAATTAATTTGCCTGTGTGGGAATACAGAGATGAATTTTTAGATATTCTTAATACACACCGAATAATGGTATTAGTGGGCGAGACAGGTTCAGGGAAGACAACACAGGTAATTATAAAGATAATTTTGAAAATCGTGGAAACTTATTGTGGAAAATTTTTAAACCCCTAGATTCCTCAATGGTGCGTTGAATTCGTAAGAAGTAGAGGGAAACGAGGAGTTGCTTGCACCCAGCCCAGACGAGTGGCTGCAATGAGTGTTGCGCAGAGGGTGTCCGAAGAAATGGATTGCCAATTGGGCCAAGAAGTTGGTTACAGTATTCGTTTCGAAGATTGTTCGTCACCAAAAACAATTTTAAAGTAAATAATAATTACTAAAAATTAGAACCATTTTTCTAATTTAAAAAAAATAATTTTTCAGGTATATGACTGACGGTATGTTGTTGCGTGAAGCGATGAGCGATCCGCTTTTGGAAGCTTATGGAGTAATTTTATTGGACGAGGCTCATGAACGTACCTTAGCCACGGACATTTTGATGGGAGTTCTGAAAGAGGTCGTCAAGCAAAGACCAGATTTAAAAATTGTAATTATGAGTGCAACGTTAGATGCTGGCAAATTTCAGGTAATTAAATGCTTAAAATTAAATTTAAAAAAATATTTATTTATTAATTTTTATTTGTTAGCATTATTTCGATAACGCACCGCTGATGAACGTACCTGGTCGCACACATCCTGTGGAAATATTTTACACACCTGAACCTGAGAGGGATTATTTGGAAGCCGCAATTCGAACAGTAATTCAAATTCACATGTGTGAAGAAACAGAAGGAGATATACTGCTTTTTTTGACTGGTCAAGAGGTAAATTTTATTGGTGTTTTTAAAAATTGCTTATTTTAATGTGTAAAAATTTTTAAAAATAATTTAGGAAATTGAAGAGGCATGCAAACGTATTAAACGAGAAGTTGATAACCTTGGTCCGGAAATAGGGGAACTTAAATGCATTCCTCTTTATTCGACATTACCTCCAAATCTTCAACAACGAATTTTCGAACCTGCACCACCTCGCAAACCGACTGGGGGCATTGGTCGCAAAGTTGTCGTTTCGACCAACATTGCTGAGACGTCACTCACCATTGACGGTGTAGTGTTCGTAATCGATCCTGGATTCTCCAAGCAGAAGGTATTTACTACTACTACTTTATTTTGTTTGTTTGTAAGACATAGATAAAAAGTCGGCTGACATCAAAGTCTTATTACATTAAAAAAAATAAAATTTTTCAATTTTATTTAATGTTTGTTTCTGATTGTAGGTTTATAATCCTCGCATCAGAGTCGAATCGCTGTTAGTCTCGCCTATCAGCAAAGCCAGCGCGCAACAACGAGCTGGACGAGCTGGTCGTACACAACCGGGAAAATGTTTTCGCTTGTACACGGAAAAAGCCTACAAACAGGAAATGCAAGATAACACATACCCAGAAATTCTGAGATCAAATTTGGGGTCAGTGGTCTTACAGCTGAAGAAACTAGGCATTGACGATTTGGTTCATTTTGATTTTATGGATCCGCCAGGTATTTTGTAAATTAATTCAATAATAATGCATCGCGAATTAACATTGCGATTTTTATTTTCACTTTAGCACCAGAAACGCTGATGCGGGCTCTAGAATTACTTAATTATTTAGCATCGTTAGACGATGACGGCAATTTAACTGAACTGGGGTCTATCATGGCGGAATTCCCGCTCGATCCCCAACTCGCTAAGATGTTAATATCCAGTTGCGATTATAATTGTTCGAACGAGATCCTCTCCATAACGGCTATGCTTTCAGGTATCGTATACGTAGTTTAGGAAATGAAATTTGTTAAGCAAAATTGAAAAGAAAATTAGTATACATTTATAACTTAGAAAACAATTGATTACAATTAACTATTTTCGAGCAAATTAAATGCATTGGAAAATGTAAATGTTTTCTAAGTTTAAGAACACTAGGCATGATTGATGCAAGCCTAGAGTTCAATTATGTTTACTGTTAACCATCAGGTTACTAAATGCGGTGGACGTGGGCCCATATCATGGGCCCCCACCAACACTGTTTAGTTCCACAGTGTTTCGTGCGCCCTAATGAAGCCAAGAAAGCTGCGGACGAAGCCAAGATGCGATTTGCCCACATCGACGGTGACCACCTCACGCTACTGAACGTCTATCACGCTTTTAAACAGAGTAAGTATTGTATTCATTTTATTTTATAAAACATCTAATCCTGCCACAATCAATTTGCTCTGAGGTTAATTTTGTAGCACCAGTTGCTGCGAAACATCAAAGCAAAAAAATCGTGAAATTAATTTTACTTGGGGAACTTATTTAACGGAATTTCTCTCTTAGATCACGAAGACCCGCAGTGGTGCTACGATAATTTCGTTAATTACCGCTCACTTAAAAGCGCAGACAATGTTAGACAGCAACTTGCTCGGATTATGGACCGCTTTAATCTTCGTCGAACGAGTACAGATTTCACAAGCAAAGACTATTACATTAATATTCGCAAAGTTTTGGTTTCTGGGTTTTTTATGCAAGTACGTATTTTTAAGTTTTCTTTTTTTCTCCTTTTCTAATGCTAATTTTGTTATAGATAGCACATTTGGAACGAACTGGACATTATTTAACTATAAAGGATAACCAAGTTGTTCAGTTACATCCTTCGACGTGTATCGACCATCGCCCTGAGTGGGTCGTGTATAACGAGTTTGTTTTGACTACCAAAAATTACATTCGAACAGTAACGGATATAAAACCAGAGTGGTAAGATTTTATTAATTCTGAAGATGTGAATTTATTTATTATAAAATTTAATTTTGTTTACTAGGTTGATAAAATTAGCACCTCAATATTACGAAATGAGCAATTTCCCGCAATGCGAAGCAAAGCGACAACTCGAACTGCTCGCAGACAAATTAGAGTCTCAACAGTACAAAGAAGGCTTTTGATTTCTTATTATCAATATGTTGTGTGTAGTAGTGAATTTGTTTAATGGTTTATAAAATGCGATTCTTTACCTATTGTAGTATATTACATTCCAAATTCCTTTTTTTTTAATTGATGGTATAATTGTAACGTTGAAGTGTTAAAAGAAGTGATTTGTGTTTAGAAATATTTCTTTCTCGCTTTATTTTTACTTCAAAGCTACACAAATATAAAAGTTTACATTTTAAATTGATTTACATTTTTGGTAAATGTTTGACCATCTTTAATTCGTGAGTGAGCCAAACAGCTGTGCTCAGAAGAGCCAATGAACCTGATTGATGGGTAGCTGCCAATTCTTTGGGTACATACAATAAGAGAGTAGCAATTCCCAATGAAACCTAAATGATTCATGAAATAAAACATTAAATAAGTGATACAGAAGAAATCATAATTCAAATTACTTGTGCCAATGCCACGAACATCATGCAATTAACTGCCATTCGGGCTCGAGAACTTAACGGTACTTTACGAGAATGGAGCCACAAAGAAGTTACTGCGATTAAAACACTTGTTCCCTGTAAGAAATAAACATTATTTTTGATAATTTTTAATTTAATTGAAAAGGGAAATTAATACCAGGATTCTATGGTCGAATTGAACTGTGGTTGGATTTTCAGTAAAATTTATTCGTTTCGGTTCCATCTCTAAAATATCATCTGGAATCCACTTGTCAGCCATTTTTGGGAACGAATTATACACCAAACCAGCTTCTAATCCTGCCACAAATGCTCCTAAAGAAAACGATTGTTTACAATAATAAAAAAAGAAAAAAAATTGTTTTTCCAATTTACCTGAAATGGCAGTCAGAAATATGAGTCCTTTTGTAGCATGTGAAAACATCCGAAATCGACGAAGGCTTGGATGAACAACCATCTTTAATATAAAATTATGCTTTTTAACAAAAAATTAATTAGAAATAAATCCTCACCAGTTGTGGCGGCAAAAGATGACCCAAAGCAGACCACAGAAACAAAGTATAAAGCACAAAAGCTGCTCCCAAATGAGCAGCAAGACGATACTGGCTGACTCTAGGTTCTGTATCTGTTTCCTTCAATCCACTTTTAACCATATACCAGCCCAACAGACCCTTAAAAAAATTGCAATCATTAATAACTGGAATACAATACCAAGTCTTCTTTTTACTAACTTGGAAGGCAATAAGTGATCCAAAGGCTACAGAACGAATCTTCATGCCCTTATTAAACCAACCACGATACCAAAAGTAAGCAGCAGGTAAAGCAAACACGGCTCCAACTGTTCGTCCCCACATACGATGCAAATATTCCATATACCAAATCCATTTAAATTCCTCTAATGTCATATGTTTGTTGCGTCTAATTAAAAACAATTTTAAAAATAATTTTAGTACAAATCGCAGTCAGTTAATAAAAAAATAATACATTTTGTATTCAGGAAATTCTTTATAACGAGCAAATTCTCTCTCCCATTCCACGTGGGAAAATGGAGGCAATTCTTTGAAAAAGTGCCAATTAACCATAGACAATCCTGACCGCGTCAACCTGGAAATTCAGTATAAAATTTTTCAGAAATATAAATTATGCAATGATGAAACATTAAATATTTATTTTTAATTATTGCCTCGTGACCCCGCCTAGCACTACGGCTCCAAACACTGTTCCGCTACAGGCAATCAGCCACCATCCAATTGATTTCGATACGATAGGAGGTTGGGTAACAACTGTGGAAACTGTGCTATTATATTTAGCATTCTGCAAAAATTAATTAAATAAAATTAATTATATAAATTGTTTTGATCGAAAAAAAAATTCAAATACCTGTCGAGTCAAAAACCGTAAATTTTGATTTACTGGAATTCTGATGGGTGTATAAAAATTGATATTCTGAAAAATATTTTATTTTTTTTAAACTAAAGTTAATAATGAATAAATTCAATTATTTTTGTTAAATACCTTAGGCGCAGTGAACCTCAACCGGCTTGAAAATGCCGTGCAATTACAAATTAAACGTAAGGTTGACATTTAAGTTGTTCGTTATTCTAAGACGAAACTAGAGAATAGAGTAATGGTTTCGCAGAAAACACTTTGCGGAAATAATAACTTCCAAGAAAATATCCAATTCAGACTATTGTTAAACTTTCGATATTTACTCACGAATTTTCTTCTCGTGAAGCGTCGCGTGTTTAATTTCAGTAATCGTCGACAGAGTTTACTAGTTTCGCAAACTACTCAACATGTTGCTCTATGAACAGATTTAATCTAATTTATCCAACTAATTTTTTATTATTTTGCTATGGTCACAATTGTTGTTTACGAGTGTAAAACAGCTGCACGTCTGCAAATATTGAATTTCGTTGTTTTTTAAAAAGAATTTTTAATTTTATTTATTTTATTATTTTTTAACTTTATGTTATTGAAATACAATACAAGTAAAAAAAAATAAAAAAAATAAAAAAGTTTAATTACGCTGTCTGGAAAATAGAACAAATTGAAAAACAAAAAAAAATATTATCATACATAAAAACTTTTAATATTCTTAGACTCGAACTGTCGACATTTTAAATCTCATATTCAAACCAATTTTTTTTTAAATTTTAAAATAAAAATTCAAATTCCAAATGAAATTTTAAACCCGATATAAAAATTCGACCGACATCAACAATAGTTCCACAAGTTAGCTATATTTTTGTTGTCATATGCAAATTAACCGGTTGTCAATGACTTTTCTTTCCCACAATGCTGTGCGGCGCACAATGAGGTTTTCTAGTCCCGGGAAGGAAGGAAGGCTGGAGTTGGTTCCCTTCTCTCTCGATCCTGCCGTTTACGTCTAATTTGCTAAAACGATACTTTAATGTCGGATGATGAGGTGCGAATTGAGGTAAGAAGCATATCTTGACGTCCTTCACACTTAACCTAACCTTAATCCAGCACTCCTATTATTGTATATGCGAGCGTGTATGTGTTTTGTGCTTTGAATAAGGGGAGAGCGGGGGGTACTCAATCTTTTTTACACCGTCGCTCAACATTTTCGCCTAATACAGGATACGTTTCCTTTCGAAATGACCGCAGGAAATATTAAATATCCTAAAATTATTTACACTTCCTCCCGATCCATTATTTCGCAATTAAAAACGAAACGGCCAAAGTTTTTCCTTTTTTCAATTACGAGCGTGACAAATGGCGATCAAAATCGTCGATCGTCAATCGAACCCGAGGAAAACCTTCGTTGTTTCTCCCCGGATCGGGTGACCGAAACGTGCTCGGACACATGCTGCCCCATCCGCGAAGCTAACTCGTGTACACTTGGCTCGTCTAGATATTGATTCATTTGTCCGGCCAATGCCAAAAGCCGACCGCGTTAGTAGCCGCTGCCCACTACGGTTAGTGTTACTTGGCGGCAACTTTGGACTGGCTCGCGAGTCGTGGCCATGCTAGAGCGATTCGGGTATCGGGTCTGGCCCGCTCCACGCTCTCATGCTTTTCTCGTCGTGCACTACTCATCAAGATGGCAGCGGGTCGGCCGCCACTAGCACGCGAGGGGGCAACAAGGGCCTCTCCCTGAATTACGCACACCGTGAATACGGGTTTGCGTGATCGTGATGTGCACATGTTATTTTTTTTTTCTTACACACTTTTTTGCTCGGCGTTTATTTTTTCCCCTCGCTACATTTTTCAAGCAAGATGGATAATTATAGACTCGAGGAAATATTTTTTTAAAGGTTTATACCACGGTACTTGGTGTCGAAGATATAACGTGAGTTTTTAACGAGTTTTTAAGTCTTTGTTTACATATTTTCGGTTTAATTTTTTTAATTTTAAGGGTGATTTTTAAAAGTTTATTAAAAATAATATTTAAAATTCTGAAATTTTCTTTTTAATTTCGAATTCTTATTAACGATTATGAAAAACGTTGAATTTTTAAGTAGATTAACACGCAATTTGGTCAACCACCTCGAAAAAACGGAGCATTTAAATTTATTTTTTTTTCGCAGTTTTTCGTTTTATATTTTTTTGTTCACTGCCTGTGTGAAAAGTATTGATTGGTTGTCGCGAGTTTTGCATCAGCCTCATCTCAGTCGCCTTGGAAACCATTTTTTATGTAGAAATGTTGCCTATATATTCCTGGTAGTATTTTACTTTCCAGTACGCATATAAAAAATACATTTTCCTACAATAAAAAAAAAATAATAATAATAAATATAAAAAAAAATTTAAAAAAACAGCAGACATTAAAACCCGAAATTTAATCAATTTTTTTAATGGACATTTTTTTCGATCATAATCATCCAGTTACCAGAGTTTACTACGAGTTAAACGCCAAACTTGACCTGGCAGGAAAAAATTACAAAGGGCTGGAAGAAAGATCCTTTTAATGACTTCAACCCTTTACTTTTTTTCATTTATTTTTTTTCGCCCGAGGCAGAAGTGTTCGCCCGAAGTCGACAGACCTTTGCCTCAACCTCATATTGATCAAACAATTTGAAACCAATAAAGTTAATCTGGTGCCACCGAAGGTGATGCGATTTATTTAACCAGACTTGTCCCAACAAAGAGGTCGTTGTTAATTTAAGCGATTCGCAGAACCGTTTATGAATTTCTATTTTTTTGTAAAAAATTTAAAAAAAATTTAATTTGTTTAAAAATTTTATATAAATTCGGTTAAGGGAGAGGGACATTAGTTATTAAAATGTTAAATGAATTTTTAACAAGGTCTTTTAAGGAAAATAGACCAGACATTAAAACGTGCTCACAAATAGCTTTAAATGTGTTCTTTGCCGTGTAATTCGGATGCGGATTCAGCCATAGTAATGTGTGCTCTTCATAATGAAAAACATAAGAATTCCATTGCATTTCCTCCGTTTTCGACGGACCAGTCCATTTGTGTGGAGAAAAAAAAAGATATGGGGTGTAAAAGAAGTCCTGTTAAAAAATATGTTAATTTTACCGATCGATTGTGAAAGCAGAGCCGGTAGAATGGAGAGAAAGAGCGAAAAAAATGGAGATTGGGATGAGGGAGGCGGGAAAAAATCGAGTTTTTCACAATGAATTAAATTAATGGCGTTTTATTATTTAATAGTGCGAAAGTTTGGAAATTCAGCGAGTTTGGAAATAAAGGGTGGAATGGGAAAAAATGATAGGAAAATGGCGGAAAGCACGAGTGTGTTTTACGATAAAAATTGGTTTGAAATGGGTTGACTGACATAGAGCGAGCCATTTGTACTGGCTGTTCTCTTATCCGTGTTTAGATCAGTGAAAAACGAGTTGCAAACAGTGGCAGCAGGCGAGAGCAACGTTGAACAAGAAAAAGGGTAGCTGGGTAGTGGGAAACGAAATGAGTTTCTTCACTCGTGCTGGTACTTGTTTACTTTGGAAAGGTACGGCGCTAACCGAGTTTGTTCAAATGTTGTAACTCGACTAATAATTCTGGTGACGCGAGCTAATATCACCGACAGGAGGTCCCAATGATTTTGTTTGTATTACAAGTTTAAATTCGACGTCCCCGAAGGTTGGGGGATTTTGATGTGAAATTTGAATTTATTTTTTTATTTTTTTTTTATTTGCAGGACAAAATGTGTTGACTAAATCGGCCGACTAATGATTCCTAAAGGTGAGAGTGATTTTTTTTTTTTTTTTTTTTTTGAGAGAAAATTTTTTTTTATTTTCTTTTGGTTTTTGAATTAGGTAATCGGAGGGAGCAGCAACGCCATCAAGTTGCGTATAATTTCACACTGGACGAACCTAATTGGAAAGGAGGAGCTCCTGGCCAACCTCAGTTCCAAGGTTCACCTGTCGTGGGTCCAGGATTTCAAGGTCCCACTGGACCGGCCGGTTCCTACGTCGGGCCACCGGTCGGTTGTCCGCCGGGTCCCCCGGGACCGATCCCCGGACCGATTCCGGCTCCAAATGTGATGCCAAATGTGATGCCGGGTCAGACGATCGACAGGCCCATCGATCACGGGTAAGCGGTTTTATTATTTGTTTTATTATTTTATTTGGCGAGGAATTTCAGTTTTAAGGTTTGAATTTAAAGCGAGTTAAAAGTAGTCGTATAAAAGGATAAACGTTTAGGCTAAAAGTTGACGGGAATAGTGTTAAAGTTCCATTTTCAATGTTTGCGATGAGCAATTTTCTCGTGACGAAGCCAGTGCCATTTCCGTCCCATGAATGGTTGAGCTTGATCATCATATCACCGTTGCCATGGTAACCGTTGGTCGGAGCCAGTCGGTTGCTTGTAAATTTATCACTAAAAACCCAGGGAGGAGGAATTGAGATTAAAAATTTGCATACAAAGAAAATAAGGATATTCGAGTGCGTAATACGAGAATTCAACGCTAAATTTCATACACACAAACAGATTCAAAACTTTTTAACGTTTTTTTTTTTAAAGACGAATTTCAAACCGACGCTGAATAAAAATTTTCCATTTTCCCATCAAAACGTTTGTGGAAATTCGAATCGAACGAGGAAAACGTTTATCGGTCGCCATTTTTCTTTTTACTTTATTTTTTCTTCGACTTTTTTTGCATGCAAGGTTGTTCCTCCCCCGTCCTCAGTTTTTAAAATGGACCCGCCTTACTTCCCCCACTTTTGTATAGGAAATCAATACAGATGATATATATTAATTATGCATCTGAATTGTGGCGCTGTCCATCTGGCCAAAAATGTGGCCTTGTTGTGTTGTTGGTGAGTGTCCAACAGGTCATCAGATGGGGCAATTAATTAAGTCTTTAATGAATTGAATAGCGCGAGGCAGATGACTGGTTTCACTCGCTTCCCACCTGTGAATTCTTAATTACAACATTAATTGGCTTCAATTTAATTCTCTCAGGTGGGTCTGGGTAAATCACGTTCAATTGGTTTGAGTTAAAGAGTCGATTTCGACTTGGTCGAATTAAACATGGCGCCATTTTATTTGTATCGAAATGTTGGCGAGGGAGGAATGGGAGTTTTTTTTGTGTTTTGGGGTGTGGGGTTAGGTTGTGGTGGGGTTTGGGGTTTTTTAATTTTGTGGTGTTTGATTTTGGGAAATGATTTTGGATTTTTTTTTGGAATTTTAGGATATGAAATTAACGATGGAATTTTGTTTAGTTGATTTTTTGGGGTTTTTTTTAATGGTTTTTTTAAATTTTTGTTAATTTTTTTTTTTTTTTTGAGAATGTTTTTTTTATAACTGCCAGACGAACAATAGACGTGTCAGGTGTTTGCTCGCATTCTGGCGTTGATGGCGATTGGATTGTGGCGCCATCTATTGAATGTAAAGAGTATTAAAATGTTAAATTGATTTTTACTCTTGAATATAAAATTGATAGCCAATTACGTTATTTGTGCTATAATTTAAAATCTTGTGCACGAAGGCTTAATTAAGATTTTTACAAAAACACATTAATTATAGAAACTTTTAAGTATTTTACTAAATTTAGAATTTTTTCAACCTTTTTTCCCTGAAATAATTCCAGACATTATTTTCGAACTTTTATCCCTGAAAAATCTAAAAAAATTATTTTTCTACCCTTTTTCCCTGTAAAAATTCCAAATAATAATAATATACATAAATAATTGAATAAACTAAAAAATTCATTTCCAAGTACAACAAAATCCTCTTTTTCTTTTAGCGTCAACAACTCATTAATTTCAATTCTCCATAAATCAGAAAAACTTTCTTTTTCACTAACAATTTAAAATGTCTGTCTCAACGAGACGTCTGGCGGAGAAATTTAAGATCAACACGAAAACTTCAAATACTTAAATCCAATGACGAATAACAAGTAAATTTACCCAACAAGAATTTCATAAAATTTTTTTAAAAAATTATGATAATTTAATGATAAAATCAAAATAAATGAAAAAAAAAGTTTTGAAAATGGAAAATACCAAATTCATAACAAAACAATAAATAATTCAAACACATTACATAAATTTATTAATTTATTAATTTTATTAATTTTATTAATTTTCAAAATTACATAAATAAAATTAATTTCACCGAATTTGTTCATTTTATTCGAAAAACGAAACTTCTTTAAAAAAGGAAATGTAGTAGTAAAATAAAAAAATATTTTAAAACTTGGATTACGGATTACATCTAATCATTTATTCAGCAACAAGGTCTCCACACTGGCGTTTGTTACCATGGCAATGCTAGTCGTCATGGAAACGACTCACGTTTCAACGTTATTCCCCAAAAAAAAAAAAAAAAAAAACGGTGAAAAAAGTTAACGTTTTATATTTATATGAATAAAAAATAAATAAAAATAGGAAATTCGAAAGTAAAACAATTATCAGGTAACCTCTGGAATTTTTTTAGTGGAACAATTCTTTGTAGGTACCCAGAGGTCGGTATTTGTCTTAAGGCGGAAAGATGACCAACCTTGAACATTACAGTTTGGTTTTAGGGCATGCGTAGAAAATTCGAAATTGACTTTCAGAATACTTTGAAAAGGAAAATAATTTTTTTTTAAATTTAAAAAAAAAAATTTTTTTTCGTGCGATTTTTGTGAATAATTTCTGAAATTCAATTCCTTTGTAATTATCAATTTTTAATTGGAAAGTTGTTGGAAACAACCTTTCTACCCAATTTAGTGGTATCTTAGTTTCGCCCTGCTAAGGCTAGTCCATCTTGTTATGTACGAGGGGAGCTCACCACCTCCACATCCTCTTTTAGTGGACGTGTGGGTTGGTGACATTGACCAAGGGGAAGTTCCACAAAACACAAACCAGCGAGAAAAAAATTATCTTTTAAAAAAATTAAATAAAAAAAACAAGGAATTCGAGTTGTCGAATCAGAAACGGAAAGAAAATTTATTTAAAAAAATCAATTTTAAAAATTTATCAATAACGGCGATTTATTTAGGAATTTCGCAGTTAAAATCGGAAATAAAGTAGTAAAAATGTAGTAAACAAGAAATTAAAAAGTTAAAAATAGAAAGGGTTGGTGTTTTTTTTATTAATTAGTGTATAATCAGCTGATTATAAACAATAGACACGACGAGTTTTATTGACTGCCTCAGTTCGGTTCACTTCTCTCCCCCTTTGGCTTTAACTGAATGGATGCGACCTGGCTCTTGCCTTCGTCGTCTTCATGCTTCTCTCACACTCTCTAGTGCCGGAGATGGGCTTTTCTATCTGCCGAAAGAGGGCGCGTTGTCTTCGGCACTCGTTAGTGACCAGCAGCCGCTGTGTCGTCATGTCGGCGTGGCAGACGGAAGAGAAATTGTCGAGATCACGTTGACATCCCCGGGAAAAACCGCCGAAACTCCATTGTGCTGAGTCCGCTCGACGTGGCCGACACGGCGCTCACTTGGTTCAGGGGCAGTGCGTTGGACCCTGGCGGGCCACTGGCCACCGACGGCGGCATGCGGTGGTGGCCCCCCGCTCAAAGGCCTCCGGCCCCCAACATGGCGGCTTCGGACCCGTTTTATTCGTCGCCTTTTTCTCCTTATTTCAGGCGGCACACACCGTATTTTGGACAGCCCGATTACAGGATATATGAACTGAATAAAAGATTGCAGCAACGGACCGAGGTGAGTTGTTTTCATATTTTTTTCCCTCTCGGTTTTGCTTAACGAGGGCCGGCGCTCAACAAGCACATGGGGCTTGCGATATCGGGGGTTACATATGTCGGTTTGTGTTGGTTGTATTAAACGTTTCTTTAAATCACGATTTTGAATTTTTAAAAAAAATTTAAAAAAATTGAAGTGTTTTTGTGAGTTAAGTGAAATGTGGGGTTTGATAGTTTTTTTTTTTTAAATGATAAATCGAATTTATCAATTGTTTAAGATATATTGGATTGTGATGAGATTTTTTTTGTTTTTGTTTTGTTGAATGAAAATGATATTTTAGTGTGAATTTTGTGTTGTAAGTAGAAAGAAGTTTATCTCGCGGTTTGTTTAATGCGATTTTATTATTTTTAATTAAAAAAGTAAAAATTTAATGCGGTATTAAAAAGCGTTAACTTTGTGCAAGATAAAGGGTTGGATTCGGTGTAGTAGTTCATGATGCCAACCATTGGGGTTTAGCCCACGTGAGGGTGGATGCGAGCAGATTTATTGATTAGAATGTTGTAGTGGAAGATGTTGAGTTTTATTCAACACGGAGAAATTTAAGATGGAAATTAATAAGAATTAAATTCGAGGTTTGCCGACAGTCTGGTTCTATCCATCTAAATAAATATAAATAAATATAAATAATTATAAACAAAAACAATTTTTTTTTCTCTCTCGTTTCTCACACGCGTTATTTGTCATAGGAAAGCGATAATTTATGGTGGGATGCGTTTGCAACGGAATTCTTCGAAGACGACGCAACACTGACGTTAACTTTTTGTTTGGAGGATGGACCTAAGCGATACAGTGAGTAACTAAACTTTAAGATGCGATTGTGGGTGTTTTGTACGATTCAGTGCGAGAATTGATTGGTAAACGAGAAAAGTAAATATAATTTATTACCGTGTTGTTACTCCGCGTTTGTTTTACGAGGTTGTAAAAAAATAAACGTAATTAAGATGAATTCTGTTTTCTTTTCAGCGATTGGTCGAACATTAATACCTCGGTACTTTCGAAGTATATTCGAGGGTGGGGTTACCGACCTCTATTACAATTTAAAACACCCCAAAGAATCCTTCCACAACACGACCATTACGCTGGACTGTGATCAGTGTACGATGGTCACTCATCATGGAAAACCCATGTTTACGAAGGTAAAAACGTTATTTACTTTGTTTTACGTAATTTTTGAATTAGTTTCGGGTGAAGTTTTTTGGAATTTTTTATTTTTTTTATTTTTTTGTTTTCGGAAATTAGTTTTTCGAGTCGAATCGTGACTGTAAAGGTGTTAATTTACTGCGCTTTTGTCAGTTAAGTGTGTTAAAGAATAATTGCGATGTGTACCTTAGTCTGTTACTTTGTTTTATATCCCTGTGCCATGTAAAAGGGGGAAAAGTCTTGAACCCCTAAATCGATTGCGGGAGTTCTTTACTGATTTGGTTACCATGGCAACGTACAAGTATCGATCCAGTTGCCGTGGAAACCGTCCAGGCCAGTTGAAGGCGCACAACACGTGGCAGGTACACAAAATGACTTGATCATTGGGAAAAATAAGAAAAGCCGTCGTCAATGAATTTTTTTCGTTGGATGCGAGCGTGACCCGTTGTGAGGGTTTTAAATTGTGAAAAGTGGAATTAAAAAAATGTTTTTGGGTTTGTGGAAGTGGAATTTGAATTTGTTTGGGTTGAATTTTAATTGATTGTTTTTTTACGGTTAAAAAACGTTGAGAGTATAAAAAATTGTTTTGAATTTTTAGAAGGGAAGAAAACGGGGGATATTGTCGTTTTATGTCAACACGAGTTTGGTTATTGGGTTTTTAAAGGGGAGAAAGGACATGTTGCTTAGTTTTGAAATTTTTATCGATTTAAAAAAAATTTATTTTATGATTTTAATTTTTTGTAGGTTTGTACAGAAGGTCGACTAATACTTGAGTTCACTTTTGACGATTTGATGCGGATAAAATCGTGGCATTTTGCCACTCGTCAACACCGGGAACTTATTCCACGTAGCGTCATTGCCATGCAGCAAGATCCCGCTATGCTGGAACAATTATCAAAGAATATAACGCGGCAGGGCCTGACCAATTTTACTTTGAACTACCTCAGGGTAATTTTTCATTAAAAATATCATCGCACTAATTTCGGTTTATCGAGTTACAATTGTGAGTTCCGATGATTGCCACTACATGGCTCTCGGTTTGAAACTTGGCAAATATGGCGGATCGAATAAACCGAAATGAAGTTTTGTTTGATTTGAATTTAGTTTTGTTTTTTTCCTGTTTAGCTATGCGTCATTTTGGAACCGATGCAAGAACTTATGTCTCGTCACAAGGCTTACGCCTTGAGTCCACGTGACTGCCTTAAAACGACGCTGTTTCAGAAGTGGCAGCGTATGGTTGCTCCACCAGGTAGTAGCTTAAATTTCGTTCCTGAAACCAAGAAAATCTACATTGTATTCGTTCTACGATGAAACAAAAGCTGTGGTTAAGTCTAGAGTTTAAACAAGGAATTCTGGTTAAAGTAACTCTTAACAAATCGGGATTTTTAACTGTAACGGTTTCCTTTAAACGATAATTGATATTTTGTGAAAAATTTACATGATAATCTTGTGCTGTTTTCTTTCAATTTTAACCCTTTCGTATATTTCTTGCCCGTTTAATGTATTTGTCGTGCTGCCAGGTCTTCATACGAGCCAAGCAAATGGTAATCCAAACTCATCTGCTGATGTAGGTATGTGGCCTGCAATTGGCCAGGTGGCAACAAAGGGGTGTGGTGATGGTGCTAACTCATGCTTGCAGGCAAAATTAACTTAGGTGATAAGTGCACATTTGATGAAATGGAAACTTCTTGCACTACTAACATTTAACCAATGAAAAAACTTGTCACAATTTCTCTGAATGCGAGTTGAATGATTGGTCCATTACGAACTTTTAATGACATGTGATCGCAATACTTAAAATCAAATTTTTTCTTCAAAAAAAAATATTTGTAATGGAAATAAGGAGCTCGAGAACTGTCGTATTAATCTTTTTCTGTTTATTTTTTGATCGCGCAGAGACACAACGGCCTCCGAGCAAAAGACGGAAACGGAAATCTTCCACGAGTGGGACGAATGCAGGAGGAAACGCTGCTAATGTAGCCAACAACGGGCCGGGTCCGAAGAAGAAAATGTCACCAGGTCCACAGAATTTTTCTTTGGCTTCTCAGGTAGACTCACTCCTGTTTGGTAAATGTTACATGAGTAATGAAAGGCAAAACAGGGGAACGTTTGTGCAGAAAAAAGTGTTTATTTATTTTGGCTTTAATTGCCTAACAGCAGGAGTTTGCATCCCTTTCCTGTTACATCATTCTGGTTGTCTGGAGACTCGCAGTTTGGTAACGTTTTGGTCGTTTTACCAATTTGCGAGTACGAAATATGGAAATTTTGCATTGTAAGCAAATTTTCTTTATCTAAAATATTGGAATTTCATGGAATAAAAAAATAATAAATTATAAAAATAAAAAAAACACTATTGGCAATTATAAAGGGTGCCCCTGTGCTGTATCCTCAATAACCCGCGTTGTAAGCGGTCAACCAGTGCCGCTGTTCCTGGTAAACTCCTTGAGACGGAACTGGTACCGAAATTTCACTTCCCCAGGAACTAATTCGGTCTGTTGGGTGTCTTAAATATATCAGGACAATAGAAATAAGCATTTTGAGTTAATTACATGACTTTTAATGGCCTGATATTCAAAAGGCGTAGGGAAAAAGAGGTGCAAACTCAATAGGACTCAAAATTATACAAAATTGCTTCACTGTGATTGGAAATATTTATAATCTCAGGATGGACTTCTTTAGTAGAAATTATTATTTTTGCAATTATCATGTGTTAAAACAGGGCAACTTGCTCCAAGCAACCACAGGTAACGGGTTTCTAAAACACAGTAGTGAATAAATTGAAAAATGCTTGTTTTGTAATTTAAGCAGTACACTACTGTCACGACATTAGTCCTTTGGGACGGACAGCAAACGTTCCAGTTGTTCATTGGACTTACACTATTATTTTTAAATTAATTAACTCAAACTTAAAATAATTAGATACGATGTGACCGCCACTCGTGTAGTGCTTTCAGCAAGTTCACCACTGTTTTTTTTTTTATTTTTTTATTTTTTATTTTTTTTTTGTTTACTCATTTTAATGACAATTTAGCTAAGTGTAGTAGTTTCTAGCACTACAAGCATTTTGAACAACTGCAATGTTTGCTTAAAGATATCATTCTTTCTGTCCCCAGAAATGAAGCGTTTCCGGGGACAGGCGAGAGAAACTTGCCGGCAAGTATTATTTTTTGCCTTGAATCATTTCCTGTGGTTGCTTATAAATAAAGAGAGATTTAAAAATAACAAATGTTCCGAGTGGAGAAATTGCAAATATCCGGTAAAATATTTGGGTGTTAAATTTAGAAAAATTGAAAAATAAAAAAAATAATTGCAATTTCTTCACTGAAATTTTGCAACCAGTTTGTAAGTTCTGGTTGCATTTAGCACTAACTGGTAACATTATTAGTAATTTGATTTGTTGGTTTTTAGGACGTAATGGTAGTGGGCGAACCTTCTCTGATGGGCGGAGAATTTGGTGACGAAGACGAGCGACTTATAACTCGTTTGGAAAACACACAGTATGATGCGACCAATGGACTTGATGAACACGAGGATTTTTCCAATTCTCCTATGACTTCTACCGCCAGCCCATGGCCCGGAGCGCAGGATCGTTCGGCGGGGTCTAACCCGCAGTCTGCGATCGCCAGTCAAGACAGTGATAAAAAATCACCTGCCATTAGCCAGTGACTGTATGCAGCTTACGCGTGAATTTTCACGTGATCCATTTGTGAGAGAGTAACTTGTTCGCGTTGGTGTATATATTGCATATCTCATCAAACCCTGAGTAAAAAAAAGTGGGAATAAACTAACTCTTTGCCACGTTTTTCTTGACATTTAACCTGAATGAGTTTAGTTGGTTATTTGTTGAAAGTAAAATTCCGATTCATTTTTTATTGGGTTTGGAATTAAATGGCATCAAAATGCAGTGAATTTCTGTAATTAACGTATTAATTATTACGCTAAATGAATTTGTGGTTAATTTATATTCGAATAGCTATCATCTTGCCATGATGTTCTTTTCTTATTGTTTTGGAAAAAAAGATGGCAAAGGAATTTTTAAGAAGAAAAAAATCATTTACACGCCAAAAGACCGAATTCGGTCTCATATTTTTCTGATCTTTTTTACTCATGGGATAAAGAAAGGAAAAAAATTTTTGCGCCAGAAGTGTTACTTGTATATATTCATCTCAAAAATCAACTTTTTTGTCATTTAAAGGGCACATTATTTGTTTACTACTTATTCCTTCCACGATAACGGTTTAGAAGTGATACGTTAAAAGACTATTGTTAGTTCGTCTTTTTACATGTACTCTTGTCGCGTACCAAAAAACAAAAATGATAAAAAAAAGAACCACATCTTAAAACTTGTACAAATGAACTTAATAAAATAATTCTTTTACTTGTAACTTGCAATTCGAAATTGAATCAAAACTTTTCTAACTCGCTCATCACGTGTCTTGAAAGCATACATAACTTCGAACAAACTTTAATGTCATTAAACTGTCAACAAATGAACAATGAACAAATTTGTTTTTTAAAAATATTTACATAAAGAAAATTGATGAATAACGATGCAAAATGAACTTGAAATGACTTAGTCATTCTTTGGACCGACTGCGACTAGTTGCTTCTTTCTCGCCACCATTTTCAGGTTGCGGTGTAGTTTCTCGCGATTTTTCCCGCCTGCTTCGCTTACTTCTGGATCTGGAATTCGATCGCGAGCTGTGAAAAACTCAAAAGGTTATTAACTTTTATTGCGTTATCAGTAGTTGCATTAACCGATTTGGTGTTGTGCTACGCCTATTATCTCTCGAACGAGATCTCGATCTAGATCTACTGTATGATCTGCGACTTCTTCGCCTAAAACGACTCGTTTGAATCCCATTTTGATTAAAGAAAAAGTAAAAAAAGAACCTTGGAGTTCGAGAACGTGAATGCTTTCTTCGTCTGTCGTCATAACGGCTGCTGTGATATGGAGATCTACGTCGGGAACGTTCTTTAGAACGCATTTCACTCGGAGCTTCAAAAAATAAGTTTTCACACGTTCTTTTAAGAATATAAAAACATACTTTTTCGCTCGCCCTGTGCAAACTCTATTTCCAACTCCCGGCCCATGAAATACGTTCTATTAAGCGCGTGCATTGCATCTTCCGCATCTCTGTAGTCTTCAAACTTTCTGCTCGGTTAAGGCGTCTCGACAAAACACGAAGAACAAACACAACATCTACATACAACGTTTCTCAACTTTCACTCCTAACCTCTCCTCACTTATATATTTTCAGGTTAATCATTAACTTAATTGGCCCAATTGCAAGAGATTTTTTTTAAAAATTTTTAAATTTAAAATTTAAATTTTTCTATAATCAGAAAGGCAAATGCATTCGTTATTAACTCGAGGATATTAGTGCGGGATCAAATTGTGCGGAGGTGCGCGACTTGATTAGGAAACAATTTGATCCAACACAAATTTTTAGTGAAGTCTTGTTTTTGAAGACACGAAAGACAACTTGCGATGAGCGATTCCACACCACGAGACACTAGACCCCCTTGACTTGTTATTTCTTTTCCACTGCCTGGTTTTCAATTCAACCTTTTCGCAATCTTGGTTTCTTTTGCCTGTTTGATGCTGTTAGTAACTTGGTAAACTTTTCTCTTGCATGCTTGCCTTTCATTTCTAACAAAAATCAAATAAACAAGACATTAATAACTAAAACACAATTCACTTTCCTTCTCAAAACCCATTCACAAGAAGAAAAAAATTCAAAAAAAAAAATTCAAAATTATATTTAAGTGTTAGTGATGGTGTAATACAATTTTAGCCAATGGACAACACAAATTTAAAAATATTAACAATTTTTTTTTAATAAAGGATATTGTATATAGGAGAAACCACGTGGGCGGCGGGTGTAGTAGTCAACTGGGATGTACACATCTGTGATTGGACCGTATTTACCGAACAAGCTTCTTAGTTCATCAGGTCTAAATAAAATCAAATGGTTCCCACCATACTATATACTTTGTCTGATTCCTTTTTAATTAATTTTTTGCTTAAAATATAGTCGCGTTATGAAATAATATTTTATTTTTCATTTCTCAAGGGGCTAAAATAAATGAACACATGCAAGAATTTTCGTTCGAAAACATCTTGCGCTTTCGTGAACTTTTTCTTTTGCTTTGCTACACTCACCTGCAACCATCAGGCACATTTCGTACGTATAAAGACGTGTTGGGAGGTCTCGAATATCTGGACATAGTTTTAACCATGTCCGAAAACACGGTCGAAAAGCATGCAACACATTCCAAACAAAACAGAATGCACGTTTTTGCTTAACAGCTGCGCATGCGCTAAGTGGAGGGCAATATTTATGTAGACAGTGCTGCCGTTTTTTATTAATTACGACCTTATTTTTAAATTCAATCACGGCGCTTCAACTGAAAGAGAGTACAATGCCGTACGTTTTGAAAGAGTTTACGGACGCTGTCAATGAAATAAGTGGCAGAGAAACTTGCTTACCCTTTAAAGTGTATATTAATAATTATTCAAGAAAGAATGCCTCAAAGAAAGGTGATTTGGAAGTATATTTAAGTTCAGAAACAGAAGATAATGTTGTTAAGGTAAACCTCTAACAAATTTATACTGTAGAACGATTGTGTTGACATGTTGCTGTACTAAAATCTTTTCTTTTATTTTCAGGTTAAAGAAGAGTTGATGAAATCATGTGTACAGGATAAAATCGAAAAGGTTACGATTAATACATCACATTTGATGATTCACTTTGAAAGGCGGATAGTGTGTGAAAATGTAATTAACGAAATTCTTGAGTTGAAAAATAATTATGGATTTCAAATGTGTGAAACAAAGGCAAGCGCGACAGCCGAAAGTTTGAATAATTGTGTGATATTTGATGTTTTTATTTTATTTTTATTAGTACATTATTACAAATGATGTTTACAGTGCTCTTACATCTGATTTAAAACGACTAAGACAAAACTTATTTAATAATCAAATAAAACAGCTCTTGAAATTGTGCGGGTACGTAAACTTTGGACCAGCGTTGATTGTCAGAAGAGCATTATGAAATTAATTTTTTGACATTTTTATTTATAGCTGTAAATCAATAGGCAACGAAGAAAGTTGTGCGGAAGTGTCAAAAATAGTAAACAAATTAAATTGATTTAAAATCAAATGACTGTTGGTTTTTCCCCTTTTTTGTTATCAGAATTGTCGGGTTGGCAACGTAAACGTCATTAATTCAAAACTAAATACGCAAGAAGAAATACAAAGGTATTTAAGCTATATTTTCTTAATGAATCAGTTTGACAATTAATTTATTTGACTTTTTATTTTTTAGATGTTGCTCGAATTTAATTCTTAAATCAGCTGAACACAAAATTGAGCAGTTTGCTGCTGAAGACGAAAAAGTTTCTCAAACCATGCACAGTTCAATATTAGACGCTTGTATTAAATTTAATTTGCTTTTTGCTAATCCGGTTAAAAGTGTAAGACTTAAAAAATATTATATTTCTCACAGACCACAACAAATTTTTATTTCTTTTTAAGATTTTATTGGATTTGGATGCGAATAACCTAAACTTAATCAAATCAGGGTCATTTGTTATGTACAATTACGCAAGATTAGCATCTCTTCTTCATAAATTTGACAAATTATTAGAATCTGGCTATTATCCACCTTTCTCAGAAATAAACAAATTGCAATATTCGTTATTGAAAAGAGAGGTAAGATATTTGAACGTTTCGCAGTTTGGCATCAAAATTTTTTATTTATTTTTGTTTACAGGAAGAGTGGCTGTTAATTCGGGATTTTTTGATGCATTTCCCATTAATTGTGGATGAAGTATTACGTGAAATTAACGGACAACCTTCTATTCACAGAGTACGTATTTTAATCACAAAAACAACCAATAGTTATTTAAAAAATTATTTTTATTTTCAAAAGTTTCAACATTTTCTGTTAAGTCTAAGTCACAAAATTAGCGCTTACTACAGCAAAGTTCGAATTTTAATGGTAAGGTAATGAAATTTTAATAGTTTTCATAAATAATTACAATTTAAATTATTTCAGGACCCGTCTGAGCATTTGATGCCACAAATATTTGTTCGCGTCGCATTACTGAAAGCAGTACTACAAATAATGTCAAATTGTTTCCAAATTATGGATATCATTCCCGTTACCAAAATGTGAATTTCTACAAACCAGGTATGTTAATTACATATTTCATAATTATGTTAACCACGGTACAACACACGTTTCAATAAACGTAGTAGAAAATTGTAAAAATCTGTGATCGATGCCACTCCACGCTATTGTCGTAATATCTCCTCGTTCGTCTAACGTTCGTAGTCCTATAGAATCTTCTTTATAGATCTATAGGGATCATATTTTATTTTATTCGTAAGTAAAAATGATAATATAATGATAGTTACCTTTTGCTGACGCATTTGAATGAAATTTCCATTTGCGTCTTCCGATCCAAACATACTAAAGTAAAAAGAATTAAGTTTACTATCAAAAAACATAAATACTACAACGATTTTTACCTTGTGTGCCAAGGAACTAGAACGTTATCATCCGATAGACCTATGAGTACCAATCGATTGAGTTTGGTGAGATTTCTTTTGAATCCTGCAATTAATTAAATGTGCAACAAAAATATAATTTAAAAAATAAAAAAAAATTACTTTTACTGCAAGGATGAGTGACTTCATTATTAATGTAAGGAAGAAACGTATTTGATGATAAATATTGATCGTAAATTTTTTCATCTAACATGTAAAAATAATTAATCAATTATCAATTATATTTATAAACAAATTTACAGCATTACTTCTCCAAATATTTGCTAAGGAAAAGTATCCCCCCATTTTGCTATAGGCGAATCTGAAAGTAACGGTTTTATATAAAATTTTTCAAAATTTTAGTAGACAAAATTATTATTAGAAGAAATAACACCTTGAAATAAAATTGTCAAAAAATAAGGAAACTTTTTTTGCTTCGTTTGTGTTAGCATCTGAAGATTAAAATAAAAAATATTTACAACTAAAAAAAATGTAAATATTTACATACTTCCTGAAATTCCCATTTGAGGACCAAGTATAGATATGAAAGTATCGATATTGTGATTATTTATGGTCTGTACAACTCCCCGGGCTATAATTCCTCCTTATAATTTATCAAAATTAGTAAAAATTTAGAAAAAATTGTAAACATACCTTGAGAATATCCAATCAAGTTCACACCTTCGGGGTGTTTTTTAATAATTTCCTGTACTTTGTGTTTATAAACATCTATTTGGTACCACAGTGAGAGAAAACTTGCAAATGAGTGTAGAGAATCTAACAGGTATACGGTGGTGTTAGGATGCAGCTGAAATTTTTGAAATGAAATTTTATCACGAAATTCTGTTGAATTGAAAAATTACCTTTGTAATGTAATTAGCGAAAGGTTTCATTTCACCAGGCGTATCACCGACGCCATGAATAATTATTACTGGTTTGTACGCAGCCAAAGTGGCCAAATGTATCTGCAAAATAGTGAAAAGAATGCAAAATCGTGCAGCCATGTCTTGAATTGTTGAAGTGAAAATCCTAGGCTGCCATTGAAAATATGACGAAAAGCTTTATATCAAGCTCGCCCACATGCTCAGTTCATTCTTATTGTTCTATAATATTACAAAGAAAGTGCAGTTTATTGTTTTCAATAGAATTATGAATCAATAGAAATTTGTCTGGCGTAAAGCCTCACTCAGTCGTGACTTTATTTCAAGTAATTTCGATCAATTTCATTCTTTTTTGCAGCAATTTTAAAAATAAAACCAAGTAAATTATTTCAGTATTTAATTTCAATGGACATAAAATATTAAAATTTTAATTTCATCAGAAAATTGGGTAAATTTGAGCAATATGGCGTCGAGATTTTGGAAGACCACGCAGAAAGCTGACTATCCTAATTTACCGTTCAAAATGAATCCCATTAGAGAAGTGGTATATGTGAGATCACTAAAAAAATACAGAACGTTCACTCGAATGGAACAAATAACTTCATATCGAGACGAGTGGAGTTTAAATTTATAATTTCACATTATAAATACTAAATTTACTATTTCTAGATTTCCTCCCCGACCTTATGCAAAAAGACGGCTCGTAATTCCTCCAAACACGCTCAGACTCGTGGGTTTAGGCCCTCCGAATCAACAACGGAAGAGAAAGCCGTTTTTCAGCATGGATTACGTTGTATTAAAATAAAAAAAATCGTTTACAGTCACATTAAAATTACTGAAAAACTCGAAATTTTGTATTTCTCAAATTTTATTCAAAATTATGATCTCAATCTGTAAGTTCCGAAATATATAGTTCCTTTTGGTATGCCACTTCGAATCGGTTTTGTGTAAGGGGGAACTTTGTACGTTGACGACGTCGACGTTTCGGTTTCTACTTGGACGGTGGGGGTCACGTACGGCGCCCCTTTCTGCCACCAAAGTCTCGATCGGTTTCTGGGTTTCACCTCTTTTTCGTAGAAGAAGGATTTGGTTGTTGTTTCGCAAAGTTTTTTGGGAATTTCTTCTTCCAGTCTCTTCTTGTAAATGTTTGGGGGTAAGAGAGTTATTGGCTCGTGTTTGATTTCGTCGATTATGACGTGCGGTCGGTATGAGTATTTGTACGTTGAAGTTCCGGCAAAAATGTTAGTTGGTTGGTAGTGAAAGTAGTTTGGTCTGACGTGGATTACTGTTTTGACGGGCTGGAAATAGGAAGTGTTGATGATGCAAAGGTTATTGAAAAATGTATATATTGTTAAGGGACCTTTAGGTCGTGGAAATATCTACTGGTGGTAACTTTTCCGACCCGATCCAATGGTGGATATGCAGGAAGAATTGGTTTTCTCAAGTAATGCCGAGGTAACTGGAGTTAAAAAGTAGATTAAACAGCTTTTGTTCGTTATTGAACTCTTGAAAATTGAAAGTATTGAAACAGTGTGAAATAACAGTTTAATTGAAAGATGCTAATGTGTAGCTGGAAAGTGAATTGTGCAGTGGATGAAGCATGTTCGTGCTTTCATCATTTTCATGTTCAATCCTCCTCATCGGCACACATCGCTTGCAATAGATCGAAGGTGATGTACTCAAATGAGGGGAGGTGCCAAAATCTCTTAAATTTTGACATTTAAAAAAATTACGACCCTATACATTCTCCACTTTTGATTGTACAGCATTTGTGCAAAAGGGAAAAATCTTAGAATAATCCCTGTAATGTGTAAATAGCTATTTTGTAAAAGTATACGTTTTCAGAGATGTAAGTACGGTACTTAAAGTACCTATGTCTATAGTTTTCATTAAACAAAACATCTAGACTTTTTTTACACCCTTTTTCAAAGATTTTCCTGTTCATTATGTATACTGACTGGTTTGAATTGATAACGTAAGACATCAGGCGGTGGTGGAAGTTTTTCAGGCAAACACGGGTCACGAGAGACCTGGAGTAAATTATCGGATAAAAGACCTTTTTTGGCAAAAGGGATGTGATATTTACTTGTTTGGCTTCATTACCAAGCCGAGCTGCAGCCAACTGATTTCTAAA
Organism: Stenotaenia linearis; assembly: GCA_034700445.1. Taxonomy (NCBI): domain Eukaryota; kingdom Metazoa; phylum Arthropoda; class Chilopoda; order Geophilomorpha; family Geophilidae; genus Stenotaenia; species Stenotaenia linearis. The sequence goes on from JAQIXT010000156.1 coordinate 54,834, forward strand.
CCTGATAGATTGCTGATCGTAATAAGTTTGAAAGAATTAATATTTACCTTTGACATTTACCTTTTGGCTTGTAATTCGCATTCACGAATAAATTCACAATCGGCATCCATTTTGAATATAAACCATCAAGTTTTACTTTTATTGCACATTATTTTAATTTTGGATTATAGCGGTTAAATACATATTTGAAAACCATCTTTATAAAATATGGATGAAACAATAATCTCAGTACATTGTAACAGTGAAACAATTACTGTATGCTTGAACAGGCTTGAAGTCCCGATGCATGAAATTCAGATCTGACGGTAGCAATTTCAAGGCAATATAATTGAATGCAGTCGAAATATTGATCAATCTAAAATAAAACAAAATGAATAATAATTACAATTACCAATTAGAATTAATTTCATCTTACTTTATCACCGATGCCGTATTTAATATTGCTGCACGGAGAAAGTGTATTGGCAATCGTATCTTTCATCTAACAATTACTCATTAAATTAAAAAATTAATTATTTTCATTAATTACACTTACATCAATCAAAGCGTGTTGTTTTAACAGATTAATCATTTTTGTGTGATCAATGCCATCTCTAGCATCATTTATCTGTAACAAATAACAATTAGGGTTCTTCATCTATTTTTTTTTTTTTTTTACTATATTACCACACCCATTTCTCTGAAATTACAAATTCGATAATTGGAAGAACATGTCTGAAAATTTCAAAACAAAGTTATTTTGTTATTATATTTCATTTAATATAGTTTTAAACAACTACTTACATTTTTATTGTTTTGAGTTTTGACTTCTTCTTTGCATTTGATATGAATCGGTTGTAACTAAAAATAAAATTGTAATATCGTCATTACCTTTTCAAATAATAATGCAAAATAAAACCTTGCTGGTAAGCTCTTTAGCGTCGAAGCAAGCCTAAATAAAAGTGAGAAGTTTTAGTAATTTTAAGTTTGCTTTTAATTCATGCAACCTACTTTGTTGTATGCTAGAGCAAATGAAGACGTAGCAAGAATCACAAGAAATTGGAGCAACATTGCTTTATTATAAAAAAGCTCACAATGTGAGGTAAAGCGTCTCGCTCTTATTTATACGTACGTGAAGTGCAAAGTGTTTGACGCATTTGCAACATCTCAGGAAGTTGAATTTTGCAATATTTAGAAAATTACAAAACATTTTCATGCCTCAGTGTTATTTCCTTTCTTCGACGGATAGTGAAAGAAAATTGAAATTGTATGAAACAGATTTTTACGAAGATAAGATTGTGAATTATTTTTGATATCTAAAATCAGTAATTCAATTCTACCAAATTGTCTCGAGTAAAGTTGTATAACTTATTTAATTTTATTGTTTCTACAAATCTAAAAACTAAAAATCTCAGTTGCTTATTTTGTTGCATTTACATTAATAACGACACTCAATTTACTTGTTAATGTCATTGAATATTAACTTTTATTCAATAGCTACATTGAATTTTATGTTTTACAAATATCATTAGCTTTTCCTTCAAATTCTTCCCGAAATTCTTTGCGGTGTTCAATTATTTCTGGACAATCCGTACTCAACTTTTCTTCGATGCAGGAAAAGTATGGCTCAATCTAAAGTTAAGCAATTAGCTAACGCTAATTGTGCTTAAAAGTTAAAACTAAAATTTCCATGTTACCTTATCCACATGTGTAGTGTTCAGGTTCCTACACGGTTTAATATCATTAGCAACGGTAACTTGTTTCTATAACAAATGCAAATGTAACGCAACTAAAAATTTTTACTTCGTCAACTCACGTCTTTTTCGGCATTTTTAACAAAAAATTCGGACATTTTATCGTGATCAACTGAATGCCCATCTTCGCCCAACTGTAAATTATTTTTAAACGTATTAAAATTAATTGAACATACAGAAAATCGTAATTTTTTTTAGCCGTACCGCTTTCAATTCTTTCAAATGGCAAATGCGGTAGGACAAATAACAACTCTGAAAAATAATAGATATTAGATTTCAATAAACTACGTAATTCGTTTTTCTGTATACATCTTTATCTTTGTGAGTTTGAGCCGTGGCTTTTTCTTTGCACGTATCATGAGTCGATTTTACCTGTTCAAGAAAATTTAAGTTAGACATTCAATCTGTGATGAAATAATGTGAGTAGAACCTTCTCATATATCTCCTTGAGGTTAAAGCAAACCTGAAATTTCATCAAAATAATTACAAAAGATATTAAAATAACATTTGCACTTCTAAGTTTACTTGGTTTCCTTCTGCAAACGCAGAAATCGCGACTGCAAAAGCGATGAAAGTGTAGACCAACATGATGAAGTTGTTTTCGAGTTTGAATAACCTGAAGCAAAGTAGTATTTTCGTTGGGCTGGGTTTGTATTTATATTTGTCTACACAAAAAGAATTTTTTTGATGTATTGAATGGTGTAAATCACAGGAAGTGGTATTTGTAATGCAAGTTGGGTTTTCAATGTTATCCTTTCACTGCAGTGAAACATGTTTATTTAGGAAATTCTTTCAGAGTGCACGGAATCGGTATCCTGTCTGTTGGGTGTGATGGGATCGGATGTAACATCGAATTTTCGATTTATTGAAAAATTGGCACGCGGCAAATGGTATTGTCGATATTATGATTTTTAAAAGCACTTATTTCAATAGACCAAGTAGTCCCTCTAGACACGCAGAAGAATGCTATTTGAATATGATTTCATGTGCCTATTTAATTAGCTTCTTAACTATTATTAAGTAATAAAGGCAATTTAAGAAATATATACAGTAATTTATTATAATAAAATCATATATATATATATCTAAGACCATGTGTATGGTCCTAGCCTATATATCTATCACCTATATACATCTATTATCTATTTACATCTATTACCTACATACATATATTACCTACATACATATATTACCTACATACATATATTACCCACATACATCTATTACATTTATACATATTCAAAGTTGTGAAGAGAGTAAGTTTTATTATTGTCGTAGGAAAGTTATAAATCTGTACGAAAAGAACAATTGCAGAGGTGACTTCACCTCAATACACACAAAAATAAAGGCGAAAACATGTCTTGCATACTGTCTAAACACCTTATTGCGGTGGGGGAAATAATCCTATTATTGAACAATGAACATATAAGGTGTACAACACGAACGCTTTTCTAGTGTACAATAATTAAATGAGAAAATCTTTAAAGAATGTTAAAATGATGGAGTTCAAGCAGTTTCGGGTGTCTACACTCGATGAATGATCTATCGGGTGTAATGACACATCGTGATAACGATATACAGGAGTTTTTTTTTATCTTTCAAAGGATGGCTGTATTGTGATACAAGTTTACACCGTTAGGTGTTCAAAGTCACCTTTATTTTTTGTGTGTACGTTTGGTCAAAGCAGCCTTCACAAATAGAGCAGAAAAGCGGGAAATGAGTCCGTCCGGCAATACAACTTACGTCCTGTTCAGCAATGTATTCATGTGTGCAAAGATACTGTATTTAAATAATTCATGAAGCGACAATTATTTTTCACAAGCCTAAAACTATCTTTTAAACTCGACTCAACTCTGCTTCTGCTTATTGTTTGAAATTATTAAAAGATGAGAGTTTCTTTTCTCATTAATCAAATCCGCGATTCATCGCCGGTGTTACAGTTTACTTTGTTTTTGCTGCTTTTGAACACGAAATGATATAAAAATCATTCAACGAATACTAAGGTAGAATAATAAGAGAAGTAGGATAATAGGATAATTCTGACAAGGTCTATAGAGGATTTCCAATATTACGCTAATATGAAGTTCCTCTTGCTCCTGAATGAAAACTCTAGCACCTTCGATTTGGGGCTCACAGTTTTTCTTTTTCACTGATTCGTTTCTGTCGTCTGGTCTTTTGTTTCGTTGATCATTCATGATTTCAATCGGAGGTTTTGATTTGTTTTGGGGCTATTGTAAATTTTCATTAGTTAGACTTGTGTGGCTGTGTACATCTTGCATTTTGAATGTGAATTAAGTTTATTGTTTTGTCACAGGTCGGTTAAAGTCATCAGCAGCAAGACTTTAAGCAGTACGCTTTTTTCTTTTCGTCATCCCTCACTTAAAACAAAAGTTTCATTCTCTTAAACACAGGGCCCCGCCCCGGGCCCGCGCCACGGTCAGCAACAAATTTTTTTTTTGATTTTATATAGAAAATCTACCCAACCAAAGACACTCAAAGAAACACCAAAAAAAAGGGTCATCAACATCAATATAGGAGGGGTAAAAGAGGACCCCCGCGAGGGCAAGCTGCTCCGGGGTCCCGCGTAACCTAGGGGCGGCCCTGAGTAGTTTTCTATACATTACTTTTTACCAATTTTTATTATTTTTATAAATTTTGGCACAAAAATAAAAATCTACATTTAGATCATTTTTTGGACGACCTTGTACATTCGTTGTTCCACGGTAGTAGAAAGAATTCTTTCTACTACCTTGGTTATAACAGGGTTTTGCGGGGGGAGGGGGGGTTGAGGGGTTTTTGTTCGGTTCCTTTCGAGTTTTAGGTGAATTTATTCGGTTTTTGTCGAGTTTGAAGTAATTTTGTTCGATTTTTGTCGAATTTGAGGTGATTTTGTTCAATTTGTGGAATTTATGGTAATTTTTTTCGATTTTATCGAATTTGAGGTAAATTTTGTGTTGAATTTGGATTTTCGTGAAGTTTTATGTCGAATCTGGGTTTTTTGAAGATTTTTGTGTCGAATTCGAAGTGATTTTATTTTTATTTTTATTGAATTTGAGGTAAATTTGTGTCGAATTAATTTTTTTTTTTGTGTAATTTGTATGTCGAATGTCAAATTTAGTCGCGTTAGGATAGTTTGGGCATTCTATCAGTTTATGACGAATTAAGACACAAAATCACTTAAAACATCTATTACACATTGATTACACCCACGAACTAGTTGATCATATTCCGGCGCCATCTTGAATTTTTTTCAAAAATTCCACTCAAAAACACAAGCAAAACCCTTGAAAAAAAGAAGAAAAAAAAACAAAATGGGGTGGGGTTGGTTCCGTGAAGAGCGGAGCGGAGCGAGGACGCGATCGCGTGCCTGCAGACTCGGGACGGGGCGAAGAGAGTTAGGGCGTATTGGGTATTTTGGGGACGAATTTAACGGTGTTTTTGAAATTTATTTGAAAGATTTTTAATACGGATGTAACGATTACAGGATATTGAAAGATTTTTACATTTTTTGTGTTAACTTATGCGAATATTTTTTGATTTTCTGGATTTGGCAGTCTTTGAGGGCGATGACTTGCCGTGTCAGGTGGCACTTCCGGTGCCATACCTTCGGCAACACGCTGATTGGCCTATTGAGACCAATCACGTTATTCTTAACCCTTTCATTCATTTTGTATATAAGCATTTCTATTTTTAATAAACATTAGTCTGGTTTTAACCCATAACACGATTGTTGCATCCTTGCTTGCTTACATTTGCAAAACAAAATTAACAAATTCAAATAAAATTTGGACGATTCTATTTTTCGGGCTAC